>WSTX01005304.1:0-47700 GCA_019633405.1 Tulasnella sp. 408 | reverse complement strand
TATACCAGCATATAGCATTTTATAGCAGTTTATAGCAGTTTATAGCATCTTATATCAGGGACCCATTTTGCTGATGCTTGAACCGCAAAGAAGCCTTGAGGACCGGCTAGCGTTGGGAACTCAGCAGAGGATTCAAGAGCGGCAAAGGAATAAAGGAGATTGAGGACGCGAGATGCGGGAGAGATGTCTTGGGAGTTGATGAATACGTCGAACTGGGCAGGGAGGGGGGGAAGAGGGGGAACGTCGTTGGCATGGGAGCCGTTTGGACCACAGCAGAAGCCAGTCTCTTCGTTGGTCAGAAGACCAACTCCGCAGTGTGGGCATTGACGTTGGTTCCACATCAATCGCTGTGATCGAAGGGGTCGGAGGATCCAAGCGCGATTATTGGGTTCAGGCATAATCAAGGGCTATCGCGTCGAGACGATATGCAGGTCAGCGCTAAACTGACGATGGCAGAGAGGAAGCTTGAGCTTACAGTAAAATACGTTAACGCTGAGCTCATGGAAAATTAGAAACAGGTAAGCGAGCAATTAGGTGGAACAGGGCGGAAGGGATGGAGGTTCTGAGGGGAGGGACCAGAGCATACATGCATTCAACATGATCCAAGTACGCTGTAAGCGAGCAACTAAGTGTTGAGCAAATCGTTCAAAGCAATGAGCGAAGGGGATGAGCGATTGGCACCGGTAAGGTTGAGCGGGCGTGTGAGCAAGTGGGCATCGTTCAGATCGCTCGATAGCGTTGATGAGAACATACAGTTATCGTTGGAGGTACAACTTTGGCGAGGCGACGATTCATACACCGCATTGAAACTATGCATCAGAAACAAAAGACCTCGCAAAAAGAGGGAAGAGAAGGCTAGACAGAGAAGAGCGAAGGACCTGCAAATCATTTGGACCACTTCCTCAACCAATCTCCCATATTTTTGGACGTCAAGATTTCCCGGTCACAGGTACGGAGGACAGGCGATGGGATATAAACGGCGGTTGTATAAGGAGGATAACTCCCAATGGCCTGTATTCAAGGGCATGTCAGCATGTGGATGCCAAATCAGCAGACATCGTTCCGCACAATGCTCAGAGTCACCGCAATCGATCCCCGAAGTTGATATTCAACATGGATAATGCGAACGGCAACGGATGGATTGCTTGCAGGCATGCTTATGAGGTGGGTGGAAGTGCGATGTGGTTTAGAAGGGAAAGGGGAAGAGATGAGAAATGGGTGCAAGTGAACGATTTATGCTTGCTGGTATGCTAGGTCAAAGCTGCATGTCACGATGTCGGTCATAGGAGCAAGATGAGTTCAGAGTGGAGGTACACAATGGTGGTTGAGCGAAGGACCAAGCGCACTCAAAGAACTTGACTCCTCACATTTCAGGACACTCTCTTCGGCGTGCCGGTTCCGAAGCCGAGAGCAGCGTTGAAGACGTCGGCGGCTTCAGCGACGGAGCCCTTGGCGATCATGGCGGTCCCGCTGGCGTAACACGCGTCGATGGTGGCAGCGGGAGCCTTGCACTTGTCGTTCAGCTGCTGGCAGATGAAGTCCGCAATGACTTTGATATTCAGCGCCGAGCTGTGGTTGAAGTCGGCGCTGTTGACGAGGCGGAAGGTGTTGTCCTTACGTCCGTCGAAGCCCGGGCCGAATTTGATGGTCGGGTTGGAGCAGGAGCCGAAGTTGAGGTTGCTCGCAGACGAAGCGGCGGTGGTGGTGGCGGCGGCGGTGGTGGTGGTGGTAGTAGTGTCAGAAGGGGCGTCGGTGGCGGTGGTAGTCGTGTCAGAAGGGGCGTCGGGGGGATCCGGGGCGGTGGCGGTGGAAGTTGCAGCAGCGGGGCCGTTCGTGACAGCGACGGGGACGCTAGCGGTAACCTAAGGTTGGCAGAAAACGAGACAATCAGTCCATCGAACCCTCCCAGACACCCAAGCAAGTAGACATACGACGTCATCAGTGCGCAACAGCAGCGTGAAATTCAGCCGCGGTCGCGTCCTGAACCAAGAGCTTTTGAGTGAAGAAGCAACCAACAGGGTCGTTTGCATGGCTGGGGAGAAAGAACCGGATCAGCATATCCGCATATTCCCGAGATACTCCGCTTTGGGGGGACTCACTCGCAGGTGCTACCCTTGCCACTGGCATCGTCAACATCTCCAGGAGCGAAGGTACCGGATTCCAAGGCCTGCTGAGGGTCTCCACCTACGGCGACGATCTGCTTAGCGAGCTCGAGGGTACGTCAGAATTATCGTGTGATGCGGAGTCGAGAACGCCTGCAACAATTGACGAACGCGCACAGCGGAACGAAAGACGCATTGAACAGTTGAGCCTGAGAGGCACACGTCTCCGCTGCACCAGAGGAAGGGTTCACCGGCGAATCAGACACCATGAGCGACGAGCAGGCTCGGATCTGGAACTCACCTTCCACCCAAGACGTCGCCCCTTCCAGAAAAGACCTTGGTCAGGATCGTCACGACGATGTCGGAGTGTTCCGTGACGTCGATGTTGACGAAGTTGCCAATAGTCTCGTCAGCGATGATCGAGAAATCGAATTCATTGGCGACCTTGTAACCGAGAACCCGTTTGTAAAGGCGTTTGAGATTGGAGCAGAACAGGAAGCTATAAAAAACAGTCAGAACATCGAGGAATATCCAGGGACAGAGAGGCGACTCGCTCACCCAAAACAAACACTCTTCCCTACAATCTTCGTTGCAGCCGCCTAGAGATTCGGCTGAGGTTTCTGAGGTAATGAGGTAACCAGAGAAGTCGTGCAGGGCGCTTGGAGGGGGGTCCGGGGAGAGGGGGGTTGTTGAACGCGCTTGTTCGCGAGAAGCGCGCAGGAGCGTACGGCCATGAGCGGCATCAGCGTTGTTCCAACGGAGCATAAAGTGAATAGAGGTAACCGGGCGAAAAGAGCGAAGAATCGAGCCCATCACTGGCAATTAGCAAGGCTTCCAAGCACCTTGCAAGCGATGGGATTGAGGTGGGAGGGACAGCAGAAGTGAACAGGAGGAGAGGGGCGGTTCAGTGTAAGCAAGCGCGCGAAGCCCAGTTCAAAACGGCAGTTCGCACGCAGATTATCGGAACTGGACCTGTAGAAGATCTCACAGTTCCAGCGCTTTGGCAAATCACGATTCATGTAGCAACTGCACGCAATCCCAGCGCGCGAGCCGGCGCTCAGTCCTTCTCTAAGTCGTCGCTAGAGAGCCCAATTCGAAAATTTATTATCGATACACCGATGAACGAAGAAACGGTGAACAAAGACAGAGAATTAAGGTACCAAACAAAAGCACGATGCGGACATATACTGCTGAATCAAAGCTGTAAGAATGAAAGGAACAAACAGAGAAATGGGTCATCAACGTCGGCGCTTCGACCCGGCTCTGGAAGACGCAGGCTGGACCGGCTCGGCTGGTGTTTCAGGCTCAGAGGTATATTCTTCAGGGGCATCATCCGTGCTAGCGGCGGGTGCGGAAGCGGTAGCATTGCCGTGCATGTGAGACGAAGAAGCAACTGGGCTTGATGTAGGTTGAGCAGCGCCGTATTTGCGTTTCTTAGTCGGAGAGTTTGGGGTCGAAGTGGAAGGGATCGCGGGAGCGCCAGTACCGAGAGCCAGCGTGATATGTTCAATAGTGACTTCAAGGTTTCCATCTTCCCGAAGAGCAGAGAGTGGACCGACGATCTGGACCACAGAGCTCTTGGCGGGGCTTGGAGGACCTTTGGTGGACCAGCGGGAATTCCCTCCATCGAAGCGGCCACTGGAAGGAAGATAATAAGTAGAAAGAAAGTGCTAGCGTGGTCATGATGCGTACTAAAGGGTGGAAGTTTGAACATCATCACGGACCCAATCCGCGGCGATAAGTTTGAAGGACTTGCTCTTTTTGTCAGGCATAACATTAAGGTTGGAGGCGACAGATCCGACAGCCCAGATCCAGGGGACCACGTTATCGGGCGTAATGCTATCGTAATCTTCAGCGGAAGGATCGCCAGGGTGGGGCTCAATCGTAATGGCATCTAGGTGAAACTTCGGTTCGTCTTCAGCAGGGCCGGCAGATGCTCGACAGAGCTTTGCGATGACGAAGGCAACGGTCCCTTCAGGAAGGATGGGACGACCGGTTGACGCGTAGACCCTAAGATCAGCGAGGGCCGAAGTTCCATTGGTGAGTTGTATATGGGCGGAGTAATGAATGCGAGAAGTGGGACGCTTAGTCGAAGGGTTCAGACCGGAGACACGCCTCGCAGCGAAAAGGCCGAGATTGCCGACGAGAATGAGAGAGGACATGAGATGGAAAGGGAGAGGAGAAAGGGAAGGGTGCGATAAGGGTGATACACGAAGAGAGATCACGGGGCATATAAAGACCAAGGAAAGACACAGCGCGAGTGGCGGGCAAATGAGCGAGAAGATAGGGGCGTCCGGCGATCGAAAGGCCAAAGCAGACATGATAAGAAAAGCACCACGGAAGGCGCAATCGCTCAATAACCCCGTCACGCGCAACATCGGGTGCGAAAAAAAGTAAGTGCACGGTGGAACAGCGGAGAAGACACAGAGCAGATTCACTCAGCAGTCCAAAGGAGGAGTGGGTGGCAAACAACGGAAGAGCGGTCGTCAGGCAAGCAGATTAAGTAAGCCAATGGTCGTCAAGGTAAGTCGGGGAAATGCTTTATTATATGGGTGATCTCGCCGTCGGTTTATCTGCAGTCGTTTGTACCAAACGTGAGATAGCGGAGCGGTGGGCCGGGGACATTCATCAACCCGGCAGCTACCGGCCGCCACGCAGGCAAACCAAGTTCCCTCTTTGACCTTTCGCTAGGCCCAATCTACTAGACTGTGAGCAGCTCAAGAGGAATAAAAATTACGGGCACCAGAGCACAGCTTGAGATAGGACAAATGAAAGTGTCGATTCGAGCACGGCGGGGTCTCACTCGCATGCTGAGTGCGGCCCAAGCCTAAATGAGAGTCCGTGACGCGCGCTCGAGCGCCAATCTGGAGTGTCTTCCTTTGAGTATAACCCTTATCGTTAACTGACTGAATAGACTGACGTGGAGGATATCGAAGAGCCGTTCCGATCATGCTTGGTTTCCACTGGGCCCTGTTCACGTCGAACAAACTCGGACCAATCAACAGAGAGCATCATCTCGACTCTCCCCGCACTTTCATCCCTTCGCCAAGCTACCAGCGGTGAAAGCGGAAACGGTGAACTTAACTCTCTTCAATCATGATTTCCTCGTAAGAGGGCTCGGCGCGTGCAGCTGACTTGATCGACGAACCGATTCACAGTCAGACAACCGCCCACCGCCTGTCCGGTTCCTCCACTCGTCGTCTTCGACAGCCTGTACCGGCGGCAAAAGCAGTGAGATTCTACCTCTCTATGATTCGATCCGACTACTGACACGCAATGACTGCCGTTTCGAGGGCCGATATATTCGGCCGTTGTGGTTTCAATCTCGACTGCCGGTTTCCGTCGCAACTCCTTCGCCAACCGATGACACTCGCCACGCACCCCAACTCAAAGCTACCCGAGCAGATGCCATACTACTCGCTCCCTCGAGCCGCGTCTTCTCCTCCCGCCCGTCACCGAGAGACCTTGTATGGCCAAGGACACACGAACATGAAGCTCTGAGTCCCGCTCAAAGACAGGCCGTTGAGGCTGGGATGTTCGTGTGCCCACCTTGTATAAGGGGGATGAAGCTGAGCAACTCGGCCTACGCCATTGATCGAATCGCGCACTGAACGTCTACTTCGATGCAAAGGACGACAAGATGGAGGAAGAAAGGGGGGGGTGATGAACGGCAAGGAACACATTGGTATCGCATCAGCGTTCTCAGCTACCACCAGTCCCAAGCTTCCAACGCGCCTTCCAACCTGCTTAGAATCTAGATCGCATCGACCTATACCTGGAAACGTCGCCACTTCCTGATCTCGGCTCAAGACTGTTGGGGCCCGCGAATCGCCAGGTGGTTGCACCCTCCTTTCGACATTTCTACGACTCGCAGGCACCTGTCCTACATCCCCGTTAAACCCTCACTCCCATTTGTCACAGGAAGCGACGCTCCCTCCGTCCGTACCAGCTCTCCTAGCAGCCTCGCAGAAAGGAAGTGAAGAACGCGACCGAGTTTGGCTTGGCGTTCCGTCGACCCAACACAAGTTTGCCCTCGCGGTCTCGGTGAAGGAGCTGCGTGGCCCGTTAAGTGGGCAAGTTTCAAGGGGATTTTCGGCCTCTGGGAGCAAGTGTGGTGAAGGGAGGAAGGACCGGAAGGGGGCGCTCACGTCGTCGAACTGGAGAACATGACGGGTTGGAGACAACAGGGAAGAGAGAATCAAAGGTGCATCGTGCCGAGCTTTAGAGACGGGGAGAATCTAGGCCGGAGGAGCCGGAATAGGGCGGGGCAAGCAGTCGTTCCAACACTAGAGACGGGATTTTCGGGGTCATTCTCGTTCCAACTTAATTGCCTCGACCCCCTCCCTCACACGTCCTAGAAGGCGTCAGCGCCAGCGTTCCGCCCGACTCCCGTTGGGCACAGGATCTACCACGTTTTTCGACCTCGATTTCGTCGCCATCATCACCGGATGTTGAGGCGACGACCCAGTCCTCGCAAGCCGGCCAAGCATCCTGACGAAGCATTAGCAACTCTACAAGGCTGTCGCCTTCCCACCGGAATGTTCTATATCCTCGAGCTGCTTCACTCTTTGCATGCGAGCTACTACTCCAAGAAACTCTCAAGGGCGGTTAGGCGACGAATACAAAACTGAATACGATTACACCAAAACCGGCCTCAGCCAGTTCCTCGGCTAACTACGGACGGAACGGCACACCCCCACCAGCGTTAACTCGGCATTAAACCCTGTAATGGTTCGCGTTGGACTACCATCGAAAAGAAATCTAGAATCCTCTGTGGAGTATCAGAATGAACTCGGCATTTCGTCCATCCTCGGAGGGTTGTGCGACGCGCGAAACTAGGGACTACTCAACGGATGGATTACCCCCCTATCAGAGATGCAACGGGGGACGCATCATAGTTGGAGAGAGCTGGAAGAAGGAGCGTGGTGGGAGGGAAGAGTGATACGATGGTTCGCCTATGGGCCATGGGGGGTTCGGAAGTTCGGGGTGAACCCGCAAGTCATGTTGAATCCCTCGCTTAGGACAGTTTCTTCCTTCTTCCGTATGTTTGGTTACTCCCATATTACCCTTGACGAATTCACTCCGGCCCGACACCAGCCTTTGTTTTTTTTCTCGTTCATTTTAATGCTCCTTTCCACACGCTCAGCAGGGAGGGTGACGCAGTCGTTAGTAGCAGCCACAAGGGGAGCGAGGCCATGTTCGGAGCCTGAACATGTGCTAAATGTGTGTAGGAAGATGTACGATATTCAGAACGTGCTCGTACTCGAGAGACATCCGTTGCACGACTGAAACATGCCTCGAACTCCCCTGGAAAATGACGGGTGTTCCGCTCATTTTGATGGGGTGTTAGTGTTATATTTGTTGGAGTTCGGCCCGAGCGGCACGTAGGTTTAGCGGGGCGTGGGTAGATAACTAATTAAGATACCGAGGGCGGGTAATCCCCCGGTAGTTCGTCTAAATACGGAATTACCCTTTAAGGGAATTCCTCTTCGTCTCTTAACCATAAATGTATGGCCGACCTATAAAAGGCGGTCTAGTTCACTTGTGAATTGAATATCATCAAATTGTCATATTATCTACACAGCGCGTACATCTCTAACTACTTGACTACTTAATCCATCTCCCCGTTCGCCGCTGCTCCACAATATTCCCCATGTTGATATTTCTACATCATTCTTTGAACATGGGTACAATATGTCTAGAATATGAGCGAGGTTCTGTACATATTCCGCAAACTTAATGCTCGTATTCCGACCATATTGGTGGTCCGAACCCGGCTTGAAAACGAATGATGTTCACTAACGGAACACCCATCGTCTTCCTCACATTTTCTTGAAATATTGGATGCCTGGACATGTTCTCAGACCGCAACAAATTCTGGCAATGTTCGGGAGAGAAAAATGCTTTTGGGCGATGTTATGGCCGTTTTGTCTTCCGGATGGCATTTTTCAGTTGGGAACACGGTCTAAGCACCGTGCGTTTTCCGAGAATTTCAAGGGACCAAATACTTTTGGAAAGCGAGCATTACGTGACTGCATTCGGACAACAAATATCGTCCGTATTCTAGATACCTTTGGCCAACTGATACGCGCATAAGATGGCCGTTAAACGTAGGGAACACGTACATAGTATAGTAAATGATCTAGACATATTTCCAGAATATTTACTAAATGATCCAAGGGTTTTGCTAAGTGATATACGGCAGATAGTCATTTCAGATATGGACTAAAGATGCCCCATGTGTTGCGCGTGTTTGGCCCATGCTCTGGTGGTTTCATAAGCGTTTTCCCTATGTAAGCACGGCTTGAACACTCGACCTGTTTTGATACACCTTTCGGGAATGTTCAGTTCTCGAGCACGGCCTCGCTTCCCTTGTGAGCCACTGCGCCTAGTCGGAAACCCCAGAACACGCTACCAACACATTCCACTGTTCAGTCCTTTCGAATTCGCTCACAGCACGCCTTAGCCCTACATCCGCGGGGGGAGTTTTGAATTGAAAATGGAAGGGTTGTATCAAAGTGCACCCTCTTCGTGCGCCGCGCTGTGCTTCGTTAACACTTGTTTGGTGCACAACCGTCCCCCCACCATCCTTCATTGAAACTCTCACTCCTGTCAGCAAGATATCGCTCCAACATTGTTCTCCTTTGACATTGGTTCTGTGCAACGGGTCGATGGTGATCAATAGATGGCCGTCTCCCAAACCACCAGCCACATCCGCGGGTCGTCTCGTCGTTTCCAGTTCTGTACCATCGCATTCCACTCCCTCCTCAAAGACAGCGCTCACATTCTGCTGACCGAATGGGCGGGACTCGAAGCCGTCAGCAAGTTCCTCTCCAAAGAACAACACAGCTATGCTGCCGGCGGCACCCAGGCCGAATAGAATGGTTCAGGGTCCAGTCGTCTCCGAACGATGGAAACTCTGTCAAACAACCGGTCGGAGAGCTGAGACATCCTCAGGTTCACGCGTAAGCCCCTGCTGCGGAGGCCTGGATCTCAGCACTTTCGGTGCAATCCTATCGCTCTCGACCTTTGTTTTTTCGTATAGTCCTTGTACGAGTTCTCTTTCTGTCGTGCGTATAACATGTACATGGTCCCATGAGCGCTTTACGCCGACTCGACGTACTACGGTTGAGTCCTTCTGCCTATAATTATTATTACCCTTATGGTTAAAGAAATCGTCGAGTTTGTCGTTTTACTATGTTTTTCTTACGTAACACGCCTTCGTGCCTGCAGGCAACGTTCCCCTCCCGGATCCCTCCCCCTGGGAGTTGACCACCCACTCATCCACCACCACCCCCCTCTTATATTTCGACCCCTATCACTTTTTCGGTGCCTGCGCTGTGCTCTGACTCCTTCGTTTTTATTGTGTGCTCTGTCGTTGAGTGAATTTGATCGCTGTGTTGTTGAGCTCACCCTGATTCTCGGGGTTCCGGTGGCCAAAGCTTGGTCTCTTGACCCACCTCTCCAAGCTCTGACTGTGTTTCTATTGTTAAATCAGGTCTCATTTCTCCCTCTTTTCCATCGGCTGAGTCTCTTGCCTTTCTGCTTTGACTTTAACCCGTCTATTTAAGCACATTCTCTCGCCGCAAGCCCTCACTTCCCTCATCACCGCTTAAGTCCTCTTGCTTTATTACATTCTCCCTCATGCCTCCGGGTCCCTTTATTGCCGTGCACAACTTTTGCTTGGCGGGCCCCGGAGCGAAGCGCAGGAACTTTAGCCCGAAATACTCACTGACCGAGAATCGGAGTTTCGAATCAAGTCTGTGTCCCGCTCGCGTGGTGGCGGTGCACGCTCATGCGGTGCCTAGTCAATGTTTGTTTGACAGACAAGTCACCTCCCATCCACAACTTCACCTCAGCCCTTCACTCCATTACTACCAGCGAAGTCTCATCCTAGCACATCGTCTATCGTCCACCATGGTCCCGCGCGACGGGTCGACGTCTAACAAAAAAGGATTGTCTCCCAAACCACCAATCACAGCCGGTCGATCACCTCACCAGCCTGCCCGTGGAGCTCGGGAGCAAGGGCTCGACGAGATAGGAGGCTCTTTGCGAACGCAATCGTAGAAATCATCAAAGTAAGAATGCTCTCGTTGCAAGCACTCTGCCGCGACTGACCGTCTCTTAGAACACCGAGTGGCCAGAAGATTCGAAAGAGGCGGCAGGGGGCTTGATAGATACTGTCGAGTCCTCGCCGGATATACCCAACAATACGACCAAGATTGCCGAGGACCTCCAGGATCTAATCGAAAAATATGTCCAGTACGCTTGCTCTCGTTCGAATCTATTAATTTGCTACAGCTGCTCTCTTCCAGGGCGCTTGAGGACGTTCACACACGATTGAAGGACGCTTCCTCGAAGTCGGGAATAAAGAACTGGAAAATCTACCAAACTCTCCGATCCATCACATCCAAGCGCCCAAGCAAATGCACTTTGCTCTTCCAAACCTGTCAGGCCGACGTGTCGCAAGCCGCGAACTCGCTGCGTGTAAGTGATTCGCCGTCGTTTCTTAGGTACTTGATCTGATTCAGGACGGCTCTCAGGCGCGCATGGAAGCGGAGCGAAGCAAGGGTAAGTCTCCCAGTACCTTGCTACCTCGTTGTGACCTTACCACCTGGTTGTTTAGAAATTGGGTTCGAGGTCTTGGGGACATCATCGAACGCACACCGTTCGGGAGCAGCTCTTGAAAATTCACAGCCAGGCTCCCCCGAACCCGCGATCGCGTCGGCCTCCTCGACAACTCCCGCTCAAAACTCACTGTCACCTGGCCCAGAAGACAAAGAACTGCGGAACCCAATCCGAGGAGAGGCCCTCATCATAGCAAGGAAGACGTTCAAGGCCGTCGAAATTGCGTCTGGATCAATCCCCGTCGCGGGGACCTATGTTGCAGCCGCTGCGAAAGTTGGTTTAGCGTTCGTAGAAACGATCCAGGCAGGTCTTAGGCTAGAAACCCGTGCTGTCCTTGATTCTGATGAGGCTCTTTTAGACTATGGACAAGAATGACGACCTGGCGAAAGACCTTGCAGCGCATACAACTAAACTATCCAAACTGCTTGCTGGCGTGACCGGGTCAGCTACCCCGGATCGGGGAGAGCTGATAGCGGACCAAATCGCTGATCTACATGGGTAGGCCGATATCCATCTCCTAGAGCGGGATAACTCAAACCTGGATTAGGGAACTTCGCCGCATCCACGGAAAAGTCCAGGAATGGAAATCCTTGGGTCAGTTCAACAAAGCGTTTCGCTCCCGCGACCATGCGGAGACGCTCAAGGCATTCCAAGGAACGATTCAAACTGCGCTGGAGGAACTGCAGGTAAGAACTGCAATGCGTCAGACCCTTGTCTCATTGGACTAAATTTGCCGCGGATCAGCTCCTCGTAAGCCTTGATACTCGGAACATGACAGTCGAGCTAAGTGAGGACCCTTCACTCCGCGAAAACATTCATTGCTAACCATCTGTCCTAGGAAACGCCGAAGCGCAACGAGAGAGACGTCAACTGCTGGACCGCTTGGGAGACGGGAAGTATGGAGCCCAAGGGAGTGCCATCGAGGACGCAATATGCTTTCCGGGGACCAGAGTGAAGATATTGGAGCGTATCGATAGTTGGATTAGGGAAACGTCCACTTCCGACCGCGTACTATGGGTTCGCGGAATGGCTGGAAGGGGAAAGTCAACCATTGCGTCAACAGTGGTTCACAACTGGAAGTATCGAGCCTCGTGCGCAATCTTCCACTTCCGCCGTGGCCAGAATACGGTTAACACGCGTTTCGTCTGTACCCTCGCCCGGCAGCTCGGAAGCAGCTTGGTTCCGGAGGTGAAGAACGCAGTCCTCGAGAGCGTGCGAGAGATCAGGACATCGCGAACGAACGACTAGAAGAACAGTTCAAAACTCTGTTCGTCGGCCCCTTGTCGAAGCTCGATGGTCAAGGCCACCCAATCCTTATTGTGATCGACGCCCTCGACGAATGCGATAGCACCAAGGACGTGATCCACTTTGTACGCCTCATCGACCGACATGCCCCTTCGTTCCCTGCCAACTTCAGATTTCTCGTCACATGCCGTCCAGAGGCTCAACTCATTCGGAACCTCGAGGCCAAGGGGTTGCCTACGGAGGACTTGGATGCGGCAGCAGATGTGTCTGAAGACTTGAAACGATTTATTGAACAAGCGTTCAAGGAAATTAGGGACCGCGATCCGGACATTCCGGAGGACTGGCCGTCCTCCGAGGATGTCCAACAGCTCGTCGAGATGTCTCAAGGTCTATTCCAGTGGGCCCGCACTGCCATCACATATGTCGGTGACGGGTCACCGGTGGATCGACTGCGGGTATTGTTGAGGTGGCCATCGACGTGGACCGGGCTTGACGACTTATACCACCAGATCCTCTCCAAAGCCTTTGGCAGTGTGAGATTAGACCCCCTGAGACGAGACCTTCTCTCCCAGGTGTTGGGAGCCCTCGTTGTGACGCCGTATCCCGTTTCCCTCGAGGTCATCGCTAGCCTGTACAGTCGGCATGAAATTTTCGAAGGGGCGAGTCAAGAGTATATCATCCAGTTTCTACGCAAAGACCTACTCGCGGACCTAAACTCTCTTCTGTCCATTCCCTCTTCACCCTCTGAATCGATGCATCTCATGCACACCTCCATCCGCGATCTTTTGGCTAGCAAAGACCGATGCGAGCAGCGACAATACTATATTGATCCGACTCAGTACCACCAGCAACTGGCAGACCTGTGCTTGGAGATTATGCTCGAAGATCTAAAGGAGAACATCTGTAATTTATTGGGCATTTTCACACCGGCCTCGGAGATCCAGAGCATCGCGGAAAGGAAGATATCGAAGGGCCTTCGATATTGCTGCCGATCCTGGTCCATCCACCTCACGGAGGGTATCAAGCGGACAGAAACAGGTAGAGATACTACGGCGGAGAATGTACTAGCCAATTTCGAATCATTCAGCAAAGAGAAGCTTATGTTCTGGCTTGAAGTTATAAGCATAATGGGAGCCACAAGGGAGGCATTTGGTATGGCAAAAAGCACCCATGTATGGCTGGTGGTGAGTAAAAGACTTGTGTCTTGATTTCGATATAACTATGTGGACTGATTCGAACTCCAAAGCAACTCCGTAGTCAATCTGGGCTTGGTTCGCTCAGCGCTCTGTGGAACGATGTCCAGCGCTTTATCAGCGCATTTAACGAGGCAATTTCTCTGGGACCACTCCACGTGTACATTTCCTCACTTCCTCACTGCCCCACCGATACGGAAATATGGAAGCGTTACGGAAAATATACAAAAATTCGGATTGTATGTGGCCCTCGAGGCGCGACTTGGCCAGCAAATCTCTGGGCAAGGTCGGTGGGTCGCCAAGTAATGGAAGTCGCTTTTGCGCCGGACGGCAAGACTGTGGGATCCGCGTCCAAAGACGGGACAATCCAACTGTGGGATCCCCAAACAGGGACGGCGGTCGGTGAGCCGCTGGCGGGTCACGTTGACTCAGTCAATTCCATCTGCTTCTCCCCTGACGGCAAGCTTTTGGCCTCTGGATCCGATGACATGACCATCCGGCTCTGGAATCCTCAAACAAGGATCACAATCGGTGAACCACTTACGGGCCACACTGACAGAGTCAATTCTGTCCGTTTCTCGCCTAGTGGCAAGATTCTGGTATCAGGATCGAACGACACGACAATTCGACTTTGGGACCCTCAAACTCGGACGGCTGTGGGTGAACCACTCATCGGACACGATGGCGCGGTCGACTGCATCTGCTTCTCGCCCGATGGCACGACTCTGGCGTCCGGATCTGCTGACGGGACCATCCGCCTCTGGGATCTTCATACTGGTGCCGTGGTTGGTGAACCACTCCCAGCTGACAGGGACTGGGTGGAGTCCGTCTGCTTTTCACCAGATGGCAAGATTCTCGCGGTTGGATCCTGTTTGACAATTCGGCTCTGGGATTCCCAAACCAGAGAGGCTGTCGGTGAAATACTCACCAGTGACGATGGTTGGTATGTCAAATCCGTCCGCTTCTCGCCTGATGGAAAGATTCTGGCATCAGGATCGAACGACACGACAATTAGGCTTTGGGATCCTCAAACACGTACGGCTGTGGGTGAGCCACTCACGGGTCACGGTCGCTATCTCAATTCGATCTGCTTCTCCCCCGATGGGAAAGTCCTAGCATCCGGATCCGATGACGGGACCGTTCGGCTCTGGGATCCTCATCGTGGACAGGGAGTTGGCGAACCGTTCATAGGTCACAGTGACGGGATCCGTTCCATCTGCTTCTCGCCCGATGACAGGGTTCTAGCATCCGGCTCCGACGACGGGACAGTTCGGCTCTGGAATACACATACCGGCGCCCCGGTGGGTGAACCACTGACGGGTCACAGTGACTGGATTAGATCCCTCTCGTTCTCGCCCGATGGCCAGGTTCTAGCATCCGGCTCCGATGACGGGACAGTTCGGCTCTGGAATCCACATACTGGCGCCCCGGTCGGTGAACCGCTAGTGGGTCACCGTGACTCTTTCAGGATCATCTGTTTTTCGCCAGATAACAAGGTTCTGGCATCCTGTTCCAATGACGCAGCAATTCGGCTCTGGGATCCTCAAACAGGAGCGGCACTCGGTGAACCACTAATGGGTCACAGTAACTGGATTAACTCCCTCTGCTTCTCGCCCAATGGCAAGGTTCTGGCATCCGGCTCGTACGACGAGACAGTTCGGCTCTGGAACCCAAATACCGGCTCCATGGTCGGTGAACTACCGACGGGTCACAATCACTCGATTAGATCCCTCTGCTTTTCCCCTGACGGCAAGCTTCTGGCATCCTGTTCTGATGACGCAGCAATTCGGCTCTGGGATCCCCAAACAGGAACGGCACTTGGTGAACCACTCAAGGACAGCACTAACCCCCGATCGGTTGCATCCATCCGCTTCTCAACCGATGGAATGCTCCTCATGGCACAATATTCGAATGGCGCATCTGCCACATGGGATACTATCACCTATCAGCGCCGTGACGCCTTGCTCACCGCCCTCCCTAATGCAAATCCAGGCTTTCGGGATCGTTGGATCACATTATTCTCCTCTCCATTCTTTTGGCTCCCTCCTCAATATTGGGGTGATGTCGATCGTGTGATTACCCTCTCCGGCAACACGCTCGTTGTACTTAATAAGGGGACCCTGTCCATCTTTGATGTTTCTCGGGCACTCGAACTGGCTCGCTAGTTCTGCCTCTTTGATATATTTTTGTGTTCGCGACCGTTCCTTCCATCGAAACCGGGGCCGGTCGGCATGAGAACCACCAACATTACGGAGCCACATGGCATCCTACGCGCCCGGACTCCTTGCCCGCTCAGATCGGCATGCAGCGGGTAGCAGGGTGAGTTCAAAGGAACAACCATATAGAGAGCTCGATACTGGCCATATCTCGCACAATTGCTGAACTTCAGATCTTGCCGTCGGTTTATCTGCGGCCGTTTGTGCCAGACGCGACATAGTAGCGGAGCAGTTGGTTGGGAGACCCGCCAACCCACGAGCCACCGACCGCCACGCGGGCAAACCAAGGCCCCTCTTTGAACTTTCGTTAGTCTCAGTCTACTACTTTGTGAGCACTTCCAGAGGAATAAAAGATAAATAGTACACGAGAGCAAACTTTAAGATGAAACAAAGGAAAGTGTCGATTCGAGCACGTGCACGACGGGGTCTCACTCACATGCTGAGTGCTGCCCAAGCCTAAATGAGAGTGTGTGACGCGCACTCGCCAAGCTATACGTCGTGTCTTCCTTCTAATAACCCTTATCATCCTCGAAGTTACCCGACTGAATGGCCTGAAGTGAAGGGTATCGAAGAGGCTTGTCCATCTCCACTGGTCCCTGTTCACGTCGAACAAACTCCGACCAATCAACAGAAACATTATCTCGACTCTCCCCGCACTTTCATCCTCCCGCCAAGCTACCAGCAGCGAAAGCGGAAACGGTAAACATATGACACTCTTCAATCAATGATCTTCTCCCAAGGAGTAGGGGCGTGCAGCTGAATGGATCGAGGACCTGATTCACAGTGACGTCCGCTCCCGTCAAACGGCCGCCCACAGCGCGTCCTCTTTCTCCACTCGTCGCCCTTGACAGCCTGTACCAGAGGCAGAGACAGTAAGATTCCACCTCCCTATAAGTGATTCGACTACTGGCACGCCATGACTCCCGCTTCGAAAGCAGATATGTCTGGCACGTCGTGTTTCAATCTCGACCACAGGTTCCCAACGGCAATTCCTCCACCAACCGATGCCATTCGCCATGCACACCAACTCCGCCATAGTCAAGCTTGCCCAAGCAGATGCCATGCAGCCCATTCCCTGGAGCCGCGCGTGCTCCTCCCGCCCGTCACCGAGGGGCCCTGAATAGCCAAGATGCAAGACCACCAAGTTCGGAGGTCCGTTCGAGGAAATGGCTTACGTTGGGACTGGGATGTTCATATGGCCGTCTTGTATACGGGACGCAGAGCTGAGCAACGAGGTCCGCTCCGCTGAGCAAATTGCGTATAGGATCGTCTACTCCGATGCAGAGGACGAGAAGATGAAGGAGGAAGGGGGATGGACCATGTTCGGCAAGGATCACTTCGGCATCGTATCAGCGTTCTCAGCTACCACCAGTCCCAAGCTTCCAAACCACGTTCCAACGCGTTCAGAATCCAGATCACATCGACACCCACATAGAAACGTTGTCACTTCCCGCTTTCGGCCCAGATTGTTGAAGCGGGCGAGTCGCCAGAGTGGTTGCACCCCTCCGTTCTCCTTTTCTACGACTCGCACGGACCTGTCCTACACCCCGCGAAACCTTCACTCCCATTCGTCACGGGCAGCGACTTTCCCTTCGTCCTTACAAGCTCTCGGAGCAGCCTCGCAGAAAGAAGTGAACAAAACGACCGAGCTTGCTTTGGGATTCCTTCGATCCGGCGGACGTCTACCTTCGTGTTCTCGGCGAAGAGCTGTTCGGCCCATTGAGCATGCGAGTTTCAAGGGGATCGTTGCCCTCTGGGAAAGATTGTGGTGAAGGGAGGAAGGGCCGGAGGGCATCGTTCACGTCGTCGAACTGGAGAACATCACGGGTTGGGGAGGACGGCGGACAAGAGGGAAGAGGGAAGGAAGGACGCATTGTGCCGAGCTTTTAAGACCTGGTCAATATGGGCCGGAGAATCCGGAATAGAGCGGGGTAAGCCGCCGTTCCTACACTGGAGACGAGATTTTCGGGGTCATTCTCGTTCCAACTTGCCTCGACCCCTCCCTCACTTGTCCGACAAGACCATCAGCGCCAGGGTTCCGCTCGGCTCCCGTTGGCCACGCGTATCTACCGCATTTTCCGACCTCGTTTCCGTCGCCATCATCACCGGACGTTGAAGCGACAACCCAGTCCTCGCAAGACGACCAGGGATCCTGACGAGGCATCAGCAACACTTCAAGCTGCATGGCCTTCCTTCAGGAAACTTCCGTTCCCTCTACCTGTCCAACTTAGGTATGTGAGTCGAGTATGCTGAGGCTTTCTGACGGGCCGTCAGGTGGTGCATTCAACACCGGATACGACACCATCAAAACCGGACTCAGCTAGTTCCTCGACCAACCCCGGATGGAGCAGTACACCACCACCAGCGTTAACTTGGTACTCAGTCGCGCAATGGTTCAGGTTGAACAGCGATCGAAATCAAATCTAGAATCCTCCGCCGAATATCAGAACGGCCTCGGCATTTCGTCCATCTTCAAGGGGATGTGAGACTCACATGCATCGCCGAACGCGGATTGCTCAACGTATGAACTGCCACCCTACCGGGAAGGGGAAGAGTGCGCATTGTCGTTGGGGAGAGTTGGTTGAAGGTGCATGTTGGAAGAAATAGCTTCATCTGCGCTGGGGCCGGCGTGACGATCTGTCGCCTTGTGGCTGCGGCGAGTTCGGAAGTCCAGGGTGACAACCAAATTCACGCTGAATTCCTTGTTCGGCAGGATTTCTTCCGTATCTTTGGTTACTCTCATCACGTTTTTAACTAGTTCACTGTAGCTTGACATCAAACTTCGCTCTACACATGTCCATGCTGTTGTTTCGATCCTCTCCATATTTAACTCATTCCGCTGGACTCATGGCTCCGTCCGCCCACCGCCGACCCAGGAGCAGCGAAAAATGCCCAGACCTAGATCAAATCTTTCATAAGTCGAGTGACGGCTGGATGCCGCAGTCAAATCGCCATCATCCGCCTCAGCCGGGACTGTCCCGCGGTCCAAGGCCGAAAACCGGCCCGGTCGAAAGCACCGTCAAACAAGCAACCGTGTCTTGTCCTCTTTCTCCGCCATGATCACCAAGCCTGCGTTATTGTACACCGAGAAAATGAACTCTCATCTCTCTATATCTACATGACCTTGCGAATGATGCGCAACAAACGCCGTTCTCGAAGGCGACCAGGTCAGGAGGCACGAGTTTCAATCCGAACCACCTCTCGTCGTTCCACTTCAACTTCATCTCAGTCGGTGGTCATCC
Organism: Tulasnella sp. 408; assembly: GCA_019633405.1. Classification (NCBI taxonomy): domain Eukaryota; kingdom Fungi; phylum Basidiomycota; class Agaricomycetes; order Cantharellales; family Tulasnellaceae; genus Tulasnella; species Tulasnella sp. 408. The sequence goes on along the minus strand of WSTX01005304.1, from coordinate 29,074 downwards.
CAACAGATTCCATCCCGCTAGTTTCCTGAGCTTCCCATGATCCTTCCGTCTGAAGCCGGGGAGAGGGGGCTGCTGCGGACACACCATGTAAAGTCCGAATCTACGCCGCGTGTGCCTAGAGGCGGTGCTGCCCGCGTAGTGTTATGATTTACCTCACGGCTCTTGAGCAATTTCTCCCTCCCTCGATTGATTTAAACCAGAGTTACGCAGACCAAATCATCGTCATGAGTGGATCGACACCTACCGACAGCGGACCGCCTGCAGAAATACCCGCGGGACCCGGACTACTTCTCCAAACCCCAGATGATGGCTGCAAGCCGAGTGTTGACAAGAGGTTAGAGTCTTTGAAACAAGAGCTAGCGTCGTTGACACGCAAAGTAGGTTTACTTCTTCTGTGACCGCTGGTCGTCATTGACCTGGGTCTAAAATCCCGAGGGGCCCACAGAGTCGAGAGATGCTGGAGATCTGCTCGCCAGCGAGCGTCGATCTAACCAGCAACCTCTCTATGTTGATATCACGCGGTGCCATCAAGAACTAGCAAATGTATGCTTGGATATAATGCTCGGAAGTCTCAAGGAGAACATTTGTAACTTGTCAGACGTTTCGAAAGCAACCTCCGAAGTTCAGGACATTGTGGAACGGGATGTCTCCAAGGGTCTTCAGTACTGCTGCCGAGCATGGTCCACTCATCTCACGCAAGGCGTCAGGTGGCCAATACCGAGCGAAAGCACGACAGCGATAGAGCTGGACTATTTCAAAAGGTTCAGCGGGGAGAAAATTATGCACTGGTTAGAAGTAATGAGTTTGATTGGAGCTATGCCGGACGCGATTATCGCGGCCAGGCAGGTCCATCAATGGCTTGTGGTGAGTTGGTTGCACACATATTAACCCCAAGCATCCAGAATAACTCACCCGATGCTCGAAGGAATCACTCACAGATGCAGCGAGGCTTGATTCCCTTGTAGCGCTTTGGGAGGATGTCTGGCGATTCACCACCACGTTCTTCGAGCCGATATCGTTTGGACCACTCCAAATTTATATCTCAGCGCTTCCTCACTGTCCCGCGAATACTGAGATATGGAATCTGTACGGAAAGAATGCCAAGATTCAAGTCCTACATGGTCACCAGATGTCAACGTGGCCATCAGACCTTTGGACCCGACCTTTTGATGCAGGGGTGAACACTGTTGCCTTCTCGCCGGATGGGAGGGTACTGGCGATCGGATCTGAAGATAGGACAGTTCGACTCTTGGATGCTCAGACAGGAGCGGTAATGGGCGAACCGCTCACGGGTCACAGCGGCACGGTTTGGTCCGTTTGCTTTTCTCCCGACGGCAAGCTTCTGGCATCCGGATCCGACGACCATACAATCCGACTTTGGGATACCGAGACCGGAGCAGCACCAGGCGAACCACTTGCGGGTCGTACTGGCGGAGTCTATGCCGTCTGTTTCTCTTCAGACGGCAAGCTACTGGCATCCGGATCTCTCGACAAGACGGTTCGACTCTGGAATGTACAAACCCGGGAACCGGTGGGTGAGCCGATCAAAGGTCACAAGTCCCCCATCAATTCAGTTTGCTTCTCGCCCGATGGCAAGCTCCTCGCATCCGGATCCCACGACAGGACAATCCGACTCTGGGACCCGCAGACCGGTATGCCGGTTGGGGAACCTCTCACAGGCCACGACGGTTGGGTTTGGTCGGTCCGCTTCTCCCCCGACGGCAGCCTTCTCGCATCAGGATCCTCCGACGGGAAAATCCGCGTCTGGGGCACCGATACGAGAACGATGGTCTACGAACCGTTCGTCGGTCATGGTGGCGGGGTCAACTCCGTCTGCTTCTCACCCGACGGCAAGCTTCTAGCATCCGGGTCCTCCGACGGGACGATTCGCCTCTGGAACGCCCAGAGCGGAGCAGCATTGGGTCAACCACTCACCGGGCACGCCTCAAGGGTTTGGTCCGTCAGCTTCTCTCCAGATGGCACGCGCCTGGCGTCCGGATCCGAGGACGCGACAGTTCGACTTTGGGATCCTCAGGCCGCTGCAGCAAGGTTGACTCGGTCCCCCATTCGTCACCGCGCCGTGGTCAACTCCGTCTGCTTCTCGCCAGGCGGGAAGCGTGTAGCGTCCGGATCGGACGACCGGACGATTCTACTCTGGGATCCTCAGAGCGGGGCGGTGGTGGGTGAACCGCTGACGGGTCACTCGGAAGCTGTTCTGTCGGTTTGCTTCTCGCCCGATGGCGAGCTTCTGGCCTCCGGATCCAACGACAAGACGGTTCGAACTTGGAATATTCAGGACGGAGTGGTGGTGGGTGAACCGCTTGATGGGCACAGTGACTCGGTTACAGGCGTATCCTTTTCACCAGATGGAACGCTTCTCATGGCCCAATGTCGCGACGGCAGTACCACCACCTGGGACATCATCACCCGTCAAAGATGCGACACCCCTCGCCGTTTCCCGTCTCACACAAGTCCACGCTTTGAAGATCATTGGATAACGTTACATTCTTCTCGCTTCCTCTGGCTACCTCCGCGATACTGGAGCGCGGGACCAGATGCGGTGGCTCTATTCAACGGGCAGCTTGCTGCCTTTCAAAATGGCTCGCTTTCCATTCTCGATGTCTCTCAAATAGTCAGAAACTAATATCTTAGTGATTTTGACGAGCTATCCCATATTAAATATCATCCTTTCTTTCTACCAGACACCCGACTCTCGCCCCAGACTACCGGCTCTAATCTGTAAAGGATTGCGGGTAGCATAGCCAGCGTCGCAATTCCGGCCCATCAGGCCTGAAATCAATTGGATTATCAAGGGATGCAGTATTTGCAAGAACTATCACAGTTCGAATAGACTCGAGTTCGTAAAAGGAACCTTTCTCACTTTCTCAGCGTCGACCATCCTTCCATCGTATTGAGGGCGCATGAAATGCAAAACGAGAGAATTATTTGAGTTTGGTGGTCTGAATTGGAGATAGAGTACCGAAAAGGTCTAAGCTCTATCCTGCTGCCGGCGTGCACAAGAGTGGGGAGGTAGGTAACTGCCCGTGGGGTGGACGCGCCAGGAAGGTTGCTATGTACCACACCAGAAGATGGAATAAATAGCCATACAATTACTGGCGGCGAGACGCGTGACGCACAGAACGCATGATCCGTACAACCGAAATTCGACTTCCGACGCAGGTGCGGTGAAAATGCATGGGTCTCGTCTCCGGGCTGTGGCGCCTTCTAATTATAACGTTTGAACAAACGTTGCATGCACCGCGTCGAGCTCCTCGCCTGGGACCTCCCCTTGTTCAAACTGGACCAGCTCACTGCACCACGGTTCCGCACCTCACTCCCTGCGCTCAGCTTCAGCGGGCACAAAATAGAAGAGTTTCGATTGGTCGATGGCTGAGAGAGGCTGCCAGGTGATACCGAGCTCGTGGCCAGTACTCTGACGACAGCTTGCGCCAGAGCATTTACTTCGGTAGAAGGGGACAAGCAACCTTGAAAGACCGGGCATCACATTTCGTTGGGGAGGCATCTAGTTAGTCTATATCTCATCGGCTATTTCTCGAAGGAGAGCATTTCAACTCTGCGACTTGCTTCGACCACCCCAGAATCATTCCGACGGAAGCCGCCCCCCAGCTCTATTATACCACAACGACTTCGACTTCCTTTTCGTCTTCGAAAGGATAGGGTCGGCCACTTCGCGCAGAACGCGAGCAGGAACGGTTCCTGGTACAGGGCATTTGGAGTAATCGTCGGGTTAATTATCGTGAGGCATAACGACACTCTTATAAGCCGTGGTGGTTGGAGAGCTTGATGCTCTGGGAGCATGAGGAGTTTTTGACTGTATGCCGAGTCCAAAATACTCGTCTCTGGGCTGTGGCGCGAGCTCTTTCCTTGGTAGCAAACCTGCCCACACATTCGAAGGCCCTTGTGGTACTCATACGTAGAGACTCCATAATGCAAATTGGATTGTCGCGGCTTCAGTCCAGTCTCCGTGCGCTCATCATGATCTTATTGGATGGTCGGCCCGCGTGGCTCCCGGCGGGTGGGTGTTGTGGAGGTTTGCAAGCTAAAAGGGCATGATGATGTGCGGCTAATCAGGGTCGAGTTCGAAGGATGGGGGAGAGAGAAAAGAAGGGATTTCAATTGACCGTTGATCTGAATCAGGTGAAAGCGGACTTGAAGAGATACACTTCACTATACAAACCAGAGTGTGGGGTCACGCAATAGAAATGCACTTTTCGAGGTTGTAAAGCATTGCCCTCCGGGCAGTCCTGGCCACAGCCCTCCGTGGCACCATTTCGTCTCATCTGAGCTGAAATATCATTCGTTATAAGGGCAGACCTGGGGCAAATAATTGTACATGAACAGATCCACATGGACTGCGAAGATCGACCGCACGCAAGCATTCATCACCCACTCGCCGTTGGGCATCTTGATAATTGTCGTGTAAGACAGCCTGTCCCTCCTAGAACGGAATTCTGTGCGTGAAAATGAGCGCTGTCCGAACACGTGGAGTAACTCGCACTTACACGCGCTGTCCGAAATTAGGACACTCGGCATTTTTACACTCCCCGCCTCGTAACCTTAATTGGGCTGCACGACCCATATGTCCGTCAGAATAGCAGGTATACCAGCGCGATTCAGCCTTCCCCACGGGATCAAACGTCAACCGTAGGGCTTGCGTGTTGGCAAAGGACCTCACGATTGTTGCACAAGCGCCAGCGCATGGTCCTGAGCCATTGGCAGTGCCCGTCCATCGACGCAGAACGAACCCGTCCTCAGTTAGCCGACTGACGTGCAGCCTTCCGCATGTCCAAGCCTTTGCCTCGGTCATGGGCCCTGTCGTTCCAGTTTCTTCCGTCAGGACGAGGGGTGTTGTCCGAGAGCTGTTTCTATAAGCGACGTGTCTGAACGTCCAGCTTGGGTATAGGTGGTGTATGGAGTCGGAAGCCAGGTACCCCATTGTCGCTGTGGTAGGTGAATGAAGGATTGGGGTAAGAACGGACGCTTGGCCCTCCGCAATCACGACGTTGATCCGCTTTCCTTCAACTCTATCCTCGCTTCTTCTCCTGTATTTTTGTAAAGCGGCTATTCCGCACCGGAGTCGGAGAGCCTTCAGTCCCGGGAGTTCTGGGCTGCCGTCCTCGACCTCAGCGAGTTCGTATCCTGAGTTCAAGAGCTCTTCGTGCAACCATTGTAACCCTGTTCAACAGTACTCAGCAGCGCATTTCGTGCCAAGCTCTAGCCGCCTGATGCTCACCGTTGTGGGATGGGCTTTCATTTGCGAAGATGTCGAGACTCAAAGAACCGGTTTCGCGCCGAAGGAAGAGTTGCAGAATGGTATAACCACCCAAGATCATCCCCGTCTGTCGTAGGAGTGCGCGAAAGCGTTCAGGATTTAAACCGTACGTAGTAAACAGGCGGTGAACGCTCGCTTTGATCACGCTTTGGCCCGTCGCTTGGAAGTCTTTATTTGCGGCCATCAGGGTTGACAGGTCTCGGAATGGGAGTTCATTCATAACGAAGGTGATGTAATCGTATTGAACGGAGTCTCTCAAAAGCCTGTCGAACGTCATGGGACACTCCCGTGGATTGAGAAAGAGAGGAGAGTGAGGGGGGAAGACACAGGCTCGTTCCCGAATGTAATATTGGTCCAAGCGCTCATCCCGGTATTTCTTGGCGACGACTGTCCTCCCTCGGGTGCCGAATCTTTTCGAGTAACGACGGTAGATCAGATTTACGAAGTACAGCAATCACCACATGTGCGCAATAAAGCTATATCAGATCATCTTTCCCTTTCCCTTCCGAAGCGAGGGCCCAAGCGTCGCGTCTTCTTCTTCGCTGTTCAAGTCGGAGTTTCGGAGCTTCCACATCGTCATAAGGCGAAATCGCGCCACCCATTTCTTTTCTCCTTTGCCAGGCGACGATCCCCACCCCTTCCCCGGACTGTTGGATGCCGGGAAACGAATTGCAGTTGCTTCGATAATGACCAGATCGCCGTCCTTGAGGTCGTCTCGAACGGACAGGTCTCTAGCGTCCTCCTTGCCGTAGGATCCAGGTCGTCTTGCATCGTAGAAGTTCTCGAACGGTTTGGCCTATCGATTTCAAACATGTGGGTAGTGTGTTCAGGGGCCATGGAGTTCGCTTACCTGGGCTTCTTCCTTCTTGGCTTGGAATCTGGTGAACTTTACGCTGTCCCATTCTGGCGTCGCCGCTAATAGTTCGAGTTAGTGCGATCCATTCGCTGGCAGTAACCGTACCACTCACAATCCGAGGTGTGGCGCTTCAGGAACTTTTGGAGGTGGCCCCTATCCTTGCGCTCAGCCATACGAATGGAAACCGTGACCTCCCTTTTGGGTTCGCCCTCCAAGTAAAAGGCGTGAAACGTCACCCAGCCCACGCAGCAGAAGATTATCGGGATCTTGGATGACGCGGACGTGCACCAGGTCCATTCCCGCCGACCGCCGACCTGAGCCCAATCACCAGTGTGAGGGAGTTTAGCGGGGGCGTACATGTTGTTCTCGTCGTCTTCCCATTCAATGAGGGCCTTAATCCGGCTTAAGGGATGTTAGCGATCGAGTTGCACAGCGTTCGATCTTGCCTTACCTGTTCAGTTGTTCGTCGCTGACATACTGTATACACAAAGAGACCCGTCAGTTCAACACTTTTGCATTGCCAAATTCAGAACGTACATGGGCTTCATAGGCTTCGTCATCCCAATCATCGCTGCCTGATTGCATCCTCTTCGACCTGCGAGAGCTGAAATCTTCTCAGGGGAGCAGCCATATCGGAAGAAGGGTCTTTTCTTACCTTGCTAAACCCTTCTTCTTGGTTCCCGTCTCGTCGGACCGAGCCGTCTTGTAAGCAGCGGATTTGGCGGACTTGGCGTGGCCTTCGGGTTCCGCCGCATCGCTCTCGTCTCCGACACCGGGTCTGCAGAGCAAAAGTCAATTAGCAAACAGCCAAGAACAATTGCATGATTCACGCACGATACAGTCTGACTTCGAGTACGTCCGATAGGTTACGTTAGGCCCTTAGCGCATGTAGACGTTTGCAATGGACGTACCGAGGCTGGCGTGTATCTTGATCCTCGGATGCAGGTGAGACAATTTTCTTCTTCTTGGCAGCGATCTCGTCGTCGGCCGAAGCGTGACTGGTGCCATCCGACTTCGTTGCCGATAAGGGTCGCTTGTTAGCAGGGTTCCTTTCGCAAATAAAACACCGAGTCAGCACCCAAGGCTCTTGTGGGAGGTTCAGAGGCAATCTCACGTGGAAGGTTTGGACTTCGTCCCGGCTACTGGAGCTGGTTTCTTCGCACCAGGTTTGGCTGTGAGTTGAACCACCGCATGATCTTCCTGATCGTTGTCGGAGTTTTGATCTACGCTCGCCTTCCTGGGGAGGGACGGGTCAGGGGAAGAAACGGAGAGGCTTGGGACGGTCCACAAACTCTTCGGGTACAAATTTCGCCTTCGTGCGGGTGTAGTGGGGCATGGTTCGATTAAGTTGGGAGGGGGCTCGACGTCGTATCGTCGCGCTGGCTTCGGCCTTATGACTGTATCGAGTGGCTCTAGCATGTGGTCCCGGTATTTCTACAGAATTCACTCAAAGTCAAATGAGCCTGTGAGCGTTTTTATCATTGAGCGCAGGTCGTCTCGTGGTCAGCGTTGCGTTGGGTGGGATCGAGCGATCGCCGTCATGGCTTGCTTTCTATGATGATGCAAATGAGGGTCGCCAACGGCATGTGCTGTGGGTATGTTAAGCCAACTTCAGATAAGAGTCGCTGCAGGGTGCGGCTGATGTCCATCATGAGAGTTGATGGACCCCTCCACTTCCGAGATGGGTTACCCCTATTAAAACAGCTTGGGCCTTGTGACTTACCCCGAGACCTATCGTCCACGGCATGTAAGGCGCTTGTGAGCGAACGTCGAGTAACAGGGATCAGAGCGGTTGAGCGAAGCATATCATGGGACACCAAGCACGCGACTATTACAGCTTAATTGAGGGCCTTCTCCAGCGTCATCCTGTTTCACTGCCAGGCTTTCAGCACAGTCATACGGCTCTGTATCGTGTCATACTCACGTCAGTAACCCGTAGCGCTTACATCTAGGATTAGCGCACCCCTGCTTTGGGACCATTCGTACGTCGCTACCCACAAACCCAGCCCCTATCTCATACCACGGTGATCTCTTTACTCCTAAGTCATCAAAGTCGAAGCGAAAGCTTTGCAAATCGCAGAATCCACGAGGCTCGGCGCTGCAACGCCGGTTCATCTCACCAGCGCAGTCGACAGTGTCTTGAATCACAAATCCCATCTCCGTGAGGCGTTCCACATGATCCTCCCATACTGCAGCCAGGCCCCAATGGGGAACAACTCCTCGAACTGGAAGACAACAGCGCCTAGTTTGGTGTGCACTCGCTACAGCAAGTTTTCTGCTGAGGAGTTCTGGGTACAGGTGGTGAAGGGAATCGGCTGAGATGTACCCCATGGTCGCTGTTGTGCTTGTCCGTAAGAGCGGGATGATAGAGCTGCTGTTGAGCTTTGTTACTACGATGTTGATATATAGCCCTTCAGACTGGTGTATGTATTGAAATTGAATCAGTCTTTCTATCTCTGCAGGGCGCAGAAATGGGTGGTCTCGAAAATCTTCGACTGGGATGAACAGCGCCTGTATCAAGTCTGCGACAATCAAGTCTAGGGGAAAGTAATTAGGTGGACCAATCATTTCGATTGTTAAATGAGACACTGACCACTGCCTTCTGGAGTGGTGAAGATGTCCAAGGCAGGCAGGTCTCTCTTGTCTGTATTCAGCAGAAAGTAGAGAGCCGACAGTCCGCCTATCACGGCGCCACTTGCGCGCAGTTTATCTCGAAACGACTTTGGTTCAAGTCTATATCGTTTCAACAGGGCTTCGAATCGAGCCCGTAAATCGCTCTTCGTCCAGTCGCAAGTTGACCCCAAGGATCCAGATTGAACGGGTGTCGTCGCGCGTTGCATGTCGGTCGCCAATTGAGCGCCTCGTTGGCTAGTTTCTTCTTCGGACACGTTTTGAGCGACGGTGGGTTGTGTCGCCTTGACCATTTTCGTGATAACGGGTGCTTCGGGGATCTAAGATAAGACAAGCATCGGCGTCTGATTATTCAATCGGGGCGCCTCCTACAGCACTCCATCACGCTCAGAAGTCCAGATCAAAAGGGGTAATTCACACGCAATGAGACGGAAAGGAACGGGTCGAAATTCTCACAATGCAAGCTGAGGCTTTTGACAGCTTAGCGGCAGGGAGTCATGGGGCCCCGATACGCAATCCCTCGAACCAATATCTCCGGATATAGATTCAGGAGTTCGGGTGCGCGCCGTGGAAGTCTTGGACAGGTGTCGTCATGCGCTGCATCTCGGTCACTTTTGACCATTTCTTATAACGGGTGTGTTGGGAATTTGAGTGGAGACAACCGTCAATGCCCTGCGTCGGCACGTAGGTAAATCGATCTTTGTTATCCGTTTTACCCCACGAACTCAATTCTAGACAAGCTCTTTGACTTTATTTTCTCGTAAAAATCCGGCTCGCACAAAACAAATGTGTCTGAGAAGTCGATGCAGCCTCACGAGGGTATTCTACCGGAATCGCAGTAAAGGTGACATGAGTAACTACACAGGAAGCGAGCTGAGGAACATGTTCTTCAGACGAGACAGTACAGGCGTTCGATTGGGACATCCAGGATGATGACAAACGGGAACTTGGGAGCGGTAGTAGGGAACCGGCCACGTCAGTGTAGGATCGTCTTGGCGGGTACCTGTCCAGAGGTCATCTCCGTAGGGGAGCCGAAGGGTCCAAGTATCGCGACTGTTGCGCTTTAAGTGAGGACATGATTCGCCGCATGAGTAAGGGAGAGTATCTGTGGAAGTGTCCATGAGACGAAAGCCACGATTGACGTATTTGTCAAGCCAAATGTCCTCTTTAATTTTGGTAACACCGGTGGGAGGTTTTCGGCCATGAGGGCGCAAGAGCGCGGCGTTGTTGAAAGTGAGGCGCGGGTACGTAACGACGATTTCGTTGGCGGTGAGCCAATTCATAACGCAGGATGCAGGGAAGTTGAGAACGAGGTTTCCAGGTAAAACAGATCGAGTTTGAATGAGGTCAAGGAAGACCTCAGTATCTTCATTGTTCATCGCAACGATCTTGACAAACCGACGGTAGTTGCTCATGCGCGCATCAAGGGGAGTGTATGGGCCAGGGGAAGGCGGTGTTAGAGCTGTGTCGGCGAGTGGTGGTGGTGGAGTTATGTCTTCAAATCCGACGTTTTCGAGGTATTGCGATAATGCATCAAATCCTCTCGCCGACCCGACATAGACGTCAAGGTCTCTAGGTTGCCAGGTTGGTGCAACAGCCAACGCCAAGACGAAGGACCCAGATACGATGGCGTCGTGCTCTTTAAGTCGGCGACGGAAAGCGAGGGGATCGGTGAACCAAGGGTTCAAGCGATTGTGCACACGGCGGGAAATGTGGGAGGGAGCGTATCGACGACTGGCTTGTGAGGTACTTGCGAAGGAGATGATATCTCGAAGAGTGCAATTTTCGAGGACTAAGTCCCAGCACTCAATAGGCATGTCGTACGTGGGTCGAAAAGGATGCTTGGGATGCGACCGGAAATGGAGACATGTGAGGATGGAGATTGGGACGAGGAGGCATAGAACAAGCTTTAGGGCCAAAAAAAAAAAACGAACACATAATCAGAAGCAGCCAAGCGATACGAAATACTATCCATACCAAGGGCAGCTTGGAAGCGTGATATTGAGTGAGTTCGGAGAACAAACAGGGAAGCGGCAGCTGGGCGGCCATATCGAGTTCGAGGGAGTTGTACAGCGAATCGATAGGCCGGATGGTTATATTCTGGAAAGGACAAAGAGTCGGAAAGACGGCGAGCGGTGGTGGCATGACGGGCGATCACCCGGTCTATCCAAACGGAACTCGTGATGGGTTTTAGACATATATAGGTAAGCGCGAACTCAAGACCAATGCTTGTCTTCATCCTCGAAACCAAGCATGAAAAGCGATCGTTCAGGCGATTTGGCTCAACCACTGAGACAGGTGAGCTGACCATCCAAAGTGGCAAAGAAGACTGGATGGCGTCTGACGAACACACAGGAGCTCGCTACCGAGCGCTTACCCCACACCACTCACGACATTGTTCGAGCCCTGGCGTTTGTACCGTGGAATCCTATGCCTGCCGAGGTCTACATTCCCTTGGACTATCGGGGACCTCATGGTGCGACAAAAGATAATCCAGACGTCAAGCTTTGTACCCCTCATATCGACCACGTTGTGCAGCCTCCATTCGTCAGTTATACCTTCGAGGTTCTCGACCAACAAAGTGGAAGGTCGCACACTTTTGAGGTTTATGTGACGGCACGGCAGGACGTACCCATCAACCAGACGTTATCGGTTGAAGGTGCGGGACGCTCCCCGTTCCGTGGAGGTGTAGTCGTGATGCAACGCGACGGCTCGCGAAAAAAATTGGGAAGACACATCCCCATCAACTTGATATGGGCATCGGAGGTATCTCTCATACTCTTACAAGAGGGGAACCTCGCGTCTTCCCGCTTTACTAAAGCTCCAAAGCGACGAGTACGACGTCCTAAGAGTCAGAAAGCTACAAGTGCTCAGATGGACTCTCAAGCTTCCACTGGAGCAGCACGGCACAGCGGTTCGGAGTCGGGTGAGCAGGAGGAAAGCGGGAAGGAGTGGAACATGGAAGGCGACGATTGAAGCGTTCGAGAGCCATAGTATACGCTTAAACAAAGTATTCGGACCCAACCTGAACGCGTACCGATGATGATAGTAATAATATTTCGTATAGATTAACAAAATATATACGTTCCAGGAAGCGAGTCATACGAGATTCACAAGGTGAACGGGGAAAGGGAAGCTGCGGAGGGGTGCACCGGAGAATCCCCGGAGATGCTGCGAGTCCGGCGGGACCCACAAGATCAACGGGAGACGGATGCGCACGAAAACGGAGAGGGTTGGGGGGGGTTATGAGGCAGCACCGTAGATGCTGCGAGTCCGGCGGGACCCACGAGCTAACGGGGGAGGTGGGAGGGAGATCAAGGGAAGGGGACCGTTCTTTCCGAGAATAAGACCTGCCTTTCTTTATTATATGCGGTCGTCATATATACGCCACCGGAGTTTCTCTTCGCCTATATGATCGTAAGGGTTTCAGGGGCACACTTCCGGTTACTTCACAATGCCGAACACAACTCAATTCGCTTCTTGTCAAATACAACCCCGGCGGAAATACCGCGGACATTTGGGCTGATCATCGCGCCAGAGAAGATAACGTACAGGGCCCGCAATTTGAGATGCGCCCCAAATCGCTTATCGTCAAATTCAACTCTGGCGGAATTACTGCGGACATTTGGGCTGATCATCGCCCCGAAGAATATGACGTACAGCGGCCGGCAGTTGGAGCCCACACCGAGCGAACGAAGATTCGAATTCCGCTTCGCAGGCGCTGCATGCAGACTCAGTTCTTCGCTTGCGGCCGCTCACAAGGGAAGGGGGTCTGGAATCGTACGAGGCACCCGTGACTATTACGTTGGTTGGGAGCCCAGCGCGACAAGCGCCCCTGCCCCCTACCCACGACGCTCGTGAGCGCGGCGGCCAATCAGTCACATGATCCATTGTTTGCTCGGGTGGTCGGTGAAGCGGCTGTGGAGTTTGACCTGAGTTCGGCATCCGATCGGCCGCAAGGGATGATAAGTGGGTTCGCTCTATGGAAGTGAAGTTCAATCGGTAAAACCTGTATGCTCGTCTAATATAGCTGTAGCTAGAGATGGAGACGACCAAAGAATGGGTAGACAGGTCGATCGGCATGTTCTGCTTGGCACGTGTTGAAGGGGCGCTCGCCAAGACACTGGTGTCACGAGTCCCTCTGCTCGCAAAAACGGAAGCCGAACATGGCACCCCACGAGCGGCGGGAATTTAACATTGAGCCTCGACTAGTCGTTCGCGCTCGAATTTCACCCTTGTGCCTCGCGATTCATGCAAGCCAAGCTCCGTTAAACAAAATAAAGGGCTACACTAAATACAATGAAAGAGATAAAAGAGACAGAAAAATCACGTCTGCGACTCCATAGAAACGTCGGCGGTTTGTTGAGCGGTTGTTGAACTTGCGGGGTTAGGGAGACGGGCTCGGCCGTGACGGAGCGCGCTACCAGTAGAAGTTGTAGTGACACTTTCTCCGACTGAATCCCTCGGCTCGGACTTCAGCGGGATCGGGACGTCAGACGTGGTCAAACCGGGGTTGCAGATTGAGGGATACTTACACCTTCGGACTTTGTTTTCAGCAGAGTCACGCTTTGCAGTGTTAGATGAACTTGGGCTTTGGTCGGCAAGGTTACGATTTCAAACGTCGCAACCACATCGACGAAATCGCCGATCTGGAATTCTTCATGAGTGGCTTCACTCAGATCACCATCCGCAGTTCTCTTAAAAAATGCTGGACCATCGTCGAAAAGCCATCGTGTGGTCGGCTTCTGCCAGCCAGAGCGCTTTTCAACATGGCGAACGGATTCCTGCATGGTGTTTGTCAGCGTAGGAAGCGCCCAGCTCGAAGTTGCAGAGCACCTTAACAAAAGCCCGACGATTTACAAACATGTGGTCGCGCGGACGCAAATCACGAGAAATGGTTGCTGTACAAGGACCAGGAACGTTGCGAAGGATATAGTATCGGAGATCCGCGATGGTCTGGGTTTGGATTTTCCATGCGTTGGTCGAGCCGACATCTTGGAGTTCGACGAACTGTCTTGCCTTGCAACGGTCTTCGTTGCGGCTACAGAGTTTGATAAGCACGCAGAAGTGATGGAGGAGCAACGAGGACCCACCCGGACCAGTCACCACCGCGAGCAAAGTTGAAAGACGCTAGCATCCCCTGAAGGCGTACCTCCACTTCATAATCGTCGTCCTCGGCTGCACTGTCCTCCCTCGAGTGGTAAACTTTGAACCGACGCGTAATGTCCGCAGGGGTGTCGATCATCTTGACAAAGAACCACTTGGACAAAGCTTCGACGTCTGTGGTTGGTGGGACCGATTGCCAAAGCGCCGTAACATCTGACTTCTCCTTGAGATCGTCCTTGAGCTGTGCACCAGGAGTGTTCCATTGATGGAGAAGAAAGTTGCCGGAGGAGTCGCATATGAGAGACATGGTGAGGCTCGGACGTGTGGAAGGAGGCGGCTGGAAGGTGGAAGGGGGAGGTGGAGCGAACCGAAAGGGCAAATATATTGTACGGACGCTTTGACCTCACTCAGTTACGAAAGCGCTTGATAACCCCCGGCGCCAAGGCATCGGATCCTGATAATAGCGGCCGGATTGAGGGTCACCGAATTGGATGCTGGCCGGGCTCAACAACCTGTTGGGTCGGCAAGTCTGGTATGATTGACGATCTTCGTCCTTGGTGCACGGCCCGCCATCGGGACAGTAGTTCCCTCTCAATGCCCTCGTCAGTAAACTGCTTGCGATCGTCAAACCACCTCTCTGTTTCTTCGTGCAGTGTACGCAGTCTAGCGAACTCATTTCGAAACTCCTCTTGTAGGTTTTGGTACAGTTTGTTCGACTTGAACCACCGGAGGATGGCGAGGCCGTCCAAGCTCTTCACTCGAGACAGCATTACATACACGCTCTGTAACGATGCGCAATCCGCGAGATCAACAATGGCCCTCTTTAGAGTGCGACCCTGGGCTTTGTAATCGGTATAAGCGTAAGCTGGGAGTAGGGGTAGCTGAGAGCGGGAGATGCGAAATTTAGCTCCTTGAGGCGACACGTACGTGAACTGCGTCGATGTCGGGATAATCGGCACAACATCATCATCCAATCCATCGATCCTTATGCCTGACCCCGGAATCCTGACGAATGCACAGACCGCAAATTTATTGCCGTTGTCATCTTTTCTATACTTAACACTGATCAGAGTGCCTTCAGCCCCGTTAACAACACTTTGCGCGAGGGCCACATTCTCGGTGATCATGACCTTCATCCCAGGAACCAGCGGTAGGGCCCCGAGAGCGTCTTGCGTGATGGTTGAAGATAAGCGAGCTAATCTTTCTCGTTCCATGTCGGTGACGACGCGTTTGCCGATCTTATCTTTTGCGAGCATGTATTCGATTTCCTGACTAGTTGATGTTGCAAGCTCGGTAATTCTCATCGCGTTCAAACGATCGCGTACGCTCTTCCTCGCGACGATGAACGGAGCGTCCGCAAATCGCTCAACCTGTCCATCTTCGTGAGCTAAATGATCAAAGGTCCTAGTGAGGAGGACATCGTAGTCTGGGCTTTTGTAGTTAAGTCCGTTTCCCTTCTGATCATCAAGATGCTTACGGCGTCCCTGCCAGGCTTTGCCGATACGGACCCGTCCTACGAGATTCGCGTACATTGGGTCCTCCATATGCCTCCAGTTTTTGCGGAGTTCAACATGACGAGTGACTGAACGCCAGAGGAAAGCCCCATATAAGTTTGATTGTCCTGCTGGACTCTGCGCTGTAGCAATACGTATTTTATTGACCAATTCATGACTGAAAAGAGATTTGGCTCTGACGGGACGGAGTTGGCCGAAATCACCGGCAAATAAGACATTGACACCGCCAAATGGTTTGCCCGATGAAGTGGGACATGAGCCTTTTGCGATACAAATCTGGTGCGAAATCTCACTTAGAAGTTTAGCGGAAATCATTGATATCTCGTCGATGATCAGCCAACGAACGTCTCGCCAAAGGTCTTCGAGCTTTGAAGGATCGTTCCTATGCAAGCTCTTCGGAAGAAGGGTCAGAGAGTGTATGGTGTGGCCCCGTATCAACACGGCAGCAATCCCTGTTGGGGCACTCAGCCTCAGAGATTCCGCAACGCCACACCTTCTGAACAACTCAACGACAGCGTTGATCACATGACTCTTGCCGGTCCCTCCAACTCCGCCTAAGTACATGAGAAGTTGCTCAGATATATTTTGACCTGACAGCAAGTGCTCAGCAACGATTCTGAAAGCTCTGCTCTGCTCCGCGTTATTTTGAAGGCCAAATTCAGACTCGACAGCGGCAATTTCATCAACGGGGGAGGCTGCAGCGTGTTTTCCATGAGCAACATCTATCGTCTCGTTCACAGTATTGAAGTCCATAAGATTCTCAACAACAGCCGTTGCGGTTGAAGGAGAAGTACCAGGTAAGTGCAGTTTCGATGGCGGGGTGCAATGAGCTAGTTGAGGTTTGCCATTTTGTTTCAATGATCTCATAAATTCAGTATAAGACGCAACATTTGCATAGTCATCTGCGGACGCTACACTGAAAGCAGAGCAGCCGTCTGGGGACCGTTGTTGCAACCCGGCAGCTGTTTTATACTGTTGCATCATGAGCGCGATAGCACGTTGAACCTCGGGGTCGCAGGACGTGATTGTCTTGGGGTCGACCGTCGAGCTGTCCTCTCCGGTATCGTCGTCATCACCATCAGAGTACGCATCCAGCGAGTCATCTTGTAGAAGGGCATCCTCGAGATCGCCAGCAATGGCTTCTTCGGGAATATATTCTCCAGGGATGAAGTCGACGGAGATTTTGCCCGCCCGACGTTGTTCATCATAAGCAGAACGAGCATCCTTACATTCATGAAGGACATTTATATTATTCATGATACGCACAGCGTCCTCATGGAAATCAAAATGCTCAAATGCATCTTTCCACGACTGCCCGATGGTTTTCAGATCAGCCTCAGAGCGCCAGGGCTTGAAAAGAATTAGCATCGCACGGCACCAAGACTCTCTCTCTTCTGGAGTTCTGTCTCGCGAAATTGTGGGTCCCAAAAGAACTGGAACCAAAGGGCTCCTGAGGCGAACGAGATGAGTCCCATGCTGTGGGTGGTCCACATGGAAGGCATTTCGTGGGTTGGCCTTACGACCAGACGTCTTGTGTGCCAAGGAAGAGGTCTGAACGTCCTCAGCTACCAGTACTTTCTCGGTTCGAGACACATAATCCCAAATAGACATATGTGAAAACGCTTCACTGGACGGTCGCAAAGTGTAATCAAGAAGCTGATTGGTCGCCGTGATCGAGTTATCCTTCAGAGTCAAAACGAATTCGGGCTCATAGAGAGCTGAACTCCCTGTTGGAGACTCGTCATCGTCTTCATCCTGCTCTTCATTACACCGAGCGTCCGCTTCTCGGCGTTTCCGGTCCAATGAACGAATGTATCGATCCAGTGTTCCCCAATACAGATTGCGAAATGTGTGTGTAGTATAATGGTCGCCACCCCCGACAAGGTAGCTCATCACTTGCTGATGAGAAATTTCCATGCGAGCCATCATAGCGTTCACACTCTTGGTCAAGAGGCTCTTCTCCTTAGTCTCTGCAGATGCCCAACTAATGCCGTCAAATTTCTCGTTATTCCTTCTCAGAGCATAAGAGAGTGCAGCTAGTCCCGAGTGAACGGGGAGCGAGAACTTCGTTATGTAATCCGTAACGTAGTAGAGACACGCCTTAGCACCTTCTCCTGAACCGATGTGTTTAATATCCATGTTGCTTTGAATACCATGTATTGTCGTAGGATTATAGTTGTTTATTCGAGGATGAAGTCGGCGGTAGAGAATTGATCCCGAGTCAGGGTCAAGCGCGGTGATCGAACGTGTTGAGCCATCAATCCCAAGACGGCAATGTGCGTCATCACGGGCTTCGCCCTTCTTCAGCTTTTTCCAACACGTGTCCGAATGGACGTGCCAGTTAGTACAAGTCACAAGCTTTGAAATAAAAACACTTGAGGCGGCATTGAACTCCTCAATGTTGTCGAAATCGGCAACTTGGGGTGGAATGACGGAGCGCGGATCTGGTTCACCTTTCGGAAGCGAAGGTCGTGCATCGCTCTCCAGGGTCACAACATCCGTAGCTCCTGGAGTGGAAGTGGCGATGACGTCATCCAACCACTTGAAAACAGTATCTTTAAAGGTGGGATCTCTCTCAAATGCATCGCGCATAGCTTGAGGGTTGGGGTGACCCTCTAGCCAGATCAGGAGGTGCAGGTGCAATGTACCCTTGCCCTGGGCCTCAACCGTGCCATAATATCCATGACAGTTCCCAAAAAGCCCAGGGCCGTCTTTTGGACAAAGGATAGTGTTAAGGAAGGCGGAAATAATGACATCGAAGAAAGTAGCAGCGGCTGCTGGGTTCTGTGCAACCAGTACCGCACGCTTTTGTTTGTCAAAATCTTCCAAAGGAATTCCCCTCTCTAGATGATCGACTATCGAGCTTTCAACACCCGCAAGAACACGAACCAAAGGATGATGGACGTCAGCGGGGTTCAACGTCACAAAGAGCGCAGGCGTGCCCAGTGAATTGATCAAAGCACGGATCTGATTTCTCAGGCAAATCTTTTGCGCGGCGGAACCTTTGAGATTGCTTCCCACATGTCGCAAATTACGAAGAATCCGGAAAACCTTCTTCTCCTCAGTAGTAGTGGGACGGGCGGACGGATTCAGTCGCCATTTCTCACTTAGTTGGTCCAGCGTGTCGGGAGAAAACGACAAAATATCCTTAATTATGGAGTCGCGTTGTTGTTCCTTGATTCGAAAATTCATGCATTTGTTTACTTCAGAACGTTGAACAATATTCCAGAGGACAAAGGCGAAAGCGGGGTCACGTTGGAAGGGAGAGTCGTGAAGTTTAAGGAAGTGTTGAACTTGGCGCAATAGAGATGTTTTATACTTACGATGGGGGTGGTTAAAAGCTGCCAGTCCCCAGGGATCCAGATGAGGAAATACAGAGGACAAGAAAGCCTCATCCCGCTCTGAGAATGGAGTCGACCCGGCTTGTGACTTGATAAAAGCGTGTCCTCTTCGACACCAGCTAAGCGCTTTCACTTTCATATCAGTATAATTTTGAGGAGTGTGGTCTCCATCTGTATACCCAACAGGTTCCATAAGTATTTCATTGGGATCCTCAGGGTTACTTTCCAAAGTCTCATATCGGTCGGTATAGTCAGACGTCGAACTGCGGACAGCCTCATCCAGTTGTAGGAAACCCAACTCAACCGACTGGGGAAAGGCCTTCTGGCGATGTGCATCATTAATCGAAAACAGAGCATCAAAGTTCTCCTGACTGAACTCAGTGCCAGCTTCACGATAGTACGGGTTTTTCGTCAGAAGGAAGTCCAGCAAGGTCTTCACAATTGGCTTGGAGACCATAACGGGTCCGAGTCTTGCGATATTTTGCAAGGAAGGCTTTTCCCGAGATACGAAAAGAGCACACACAGCTTTGTTAATGTCGTCAGGGCTTGGTGGCAACAGTTTTCGAACACCATCGGGATCCTGAGGGAGGACTATGGTATTTCCTTTGCAGAAAAACTGGGATGTTGCCGTCGGAAGTCCAAATTGACTGCTTCCTATTGATTCAGTGAATCGGAAGGTGATATTGCTTGCGCGGCATCGCGAAACTAGCTGCAAGTCGCAAGGAGAGGCCTTCGCAAAGGCCTCCTTGACGTCTTGAGGGAGACGCTCACGAGCAAAATAGTAGAAATTTGCCAGGGCAAACTCCGGAACTCGCGGGCAGTCACCAGTGAGATAAGACTTACAATGGTCACAAAGGTTGATAGCCCCACGATTCTCCAAGTCGGACATGCCGGGCGGATAGAGAATCGCGTGATCATAAGATTCGAGATTATATTCAGTAGGCAACAGCTGACAAGGGATGGCTGGGTTTCGAAGCAACGAAAAGTCGATGGCATCAGGTTGAACGAGCGAAAACTGATCAGGAGCGCAGCCAACTGCACAAGAAGCACACGGCGTGACAGTCCACACAGCAGGATGTATGCGGCTCTGAAAATTTTCGAGGAGCTGGTGCTTTCGGGGTTCGGGGCAAAAGTACGGAAAGCAACCGACGTCAGGGGGATCAGAAAGAATAGCTTGGTGAGTCGCACTTTGCAATGGGGTCGGAGCGATCTTGCGACGGGAACCAGGAGGCACGTCTACCGACGAATCAGGCACACGTCGCTTGCCCAAGCTCTTTTGCGTCTTGGTGGCTCCGCGTTTGCGAGGCCGAGAGCGAAACTCAAACAAGTAAAGTAGATTCGATTTAGACTCCTGCAAGTCGAATAGCCGAGCGGAAATCTGATCTTTAGGTATATTGGAGCCCACATATACATGTAAGCACCGCAATATCGATACCATGTCTTGGACGCGAAAACCTTTGTAAGACACTAGGAGTTGTCGCAGCGAAAGGGGATGGACGAGGAACATGGACTCATTTCTGACGGGAAACTCGGCCAGAAGAGAAGGGAGCGAGCGAAAAGCTTTAACGAAGGTGAAATGGGCATTCAGTCTATCTGCTGGGACAAGCCAAGGATGACCGGGAACATATGCGGACGGCTCCGATAAGTATAGAACAGCGTTGGACCACGTTGAATCGTTCGCAAGACAGGGAAGATAGCGCGGCGGAGGGTTCTGCACGAGACCAGCGAGGTCTGAAAACCGCGAAATTTAGACGTCGATAGATGGTACGAATTGAACAAGGAGTGCGGCGACGTCCGAGAACACGGTAGTACATGATGTAAGTGCGGCGAAAACCCGGAGAGGGCCATAAAGAAGGTCGTAAGAGCGTGATACGCACTGGAATACAAAGAAAGACTTACCGATTCGGTCGCAGAGCAAACTGGGCTGGACCCGTTGGGGAGAGTCGTCTGAAGCGGCAATCTGCGAAGACATGCAAAGAAAGGGTGCCTATCAAAAAACGGTCAACTTCAGTGAGTGGTGAAAGATAAGGGCGCGAAGCCGGAGAACAGCATACAAAGGGGAGAAAGAAGTCAAGCGGAAAAAAAGAACACGGCACGTAGACGCAGAGGAAAGGCTCGATACGACGCTAGGGGAAACAAGAGGTTATGGAGGAGGCGGTTGGCGTTGCAAGAATAGAGGGGAAGTCCACGAGAGATGGCGGAAAGGCGAGAGAAAGAACGATGAGGGGGAAGGACAAGCGACGAGGACAAAGCGCGCTAAGACCCGAGAGACCGGGTCGGGTGAATCGAACCAAGGCAGGGGGACACATGGCTCAAAACGGTACCGAACAAAGCGTCGCTTAGATATCAACGGGCGATCGAAAATGTAAGCGGCGGGTGAAAGCTTCGAATGCAAAAGCTCAGAGGCGCTGAAGCTCGGAGGTTGTATCAGCGGCCAGACAAGCGAGACAGCGAAAGTTTCGCAAAGCGTAGTTTGATATTGGACTAGGTGAAGCGATTGCAATGTACACTCAACTAGTCACGAAAACGGAGACCAGGCGGTCGAAGGCAAGAAAGTTGGGAGCGTATATCAGGACGAAAAAGAACCGTCGAATCAGGACACACAGAGAGCGAAACGGACCAGATTACTGAACGAATGCAACAAAAGGAGATAGGCGCAAGATGAAAGGAAGAGGCGGAAAAAACGAAGGGAACGTTTACTGAAGGGGAGAGGAGGGGTGGGCAGGGGAGGGCCAGGGGGTCGAACCGAACGGTGGGAGGAGCAAACAAGGCCATCGCGAGATGCAAGCTGGCATTTCGGGTTTGGAGACCTGGTCCACGCTGTGGCCAGGAATTGCTCATGGGCAGGTGCAAAGTTGGCGAGGAAGTGCCTGATTGGGAACAAACGCGGCCAAGCGAAAGTGCCTCTGTCCCTGTACTCCCTGCTCCTTCTCTTCAACAAGTTACTGGCTGGAATGGAGATAGCGATATCGTCGATGGTAACCTTGCATCGTCAACTTTGTAAGCTACCTGCTAACACAATCCCAAGAGGACCCGTTGAAAGGCTCCAAACGGTCATCGCCGTGAGCGGTTGTCTGAATCGGTACCCTGCATCAAACGCACTCCTGAACGACGAACATATGGGAACGGAGCAAGCTTTTATGATAGCGCATGAGAAGGCTTGAAACTCTTTGGACGGAAATCAGCGGGGCTCGATCTGGGACTCGAAGGCCACACTCGGAGAAAACGCGACCATGCTCTCACCAAGTCCCCACGGACCGGCATTTCACATCTGCCCTTTGCGACCCTTCCACGTATACAGAAAAGGTGATCACATCTCGCTTCCACTTCGCGCTATGACCTTTCACTAACGCGTCGTATTGGCTGGTTCGCAGCTATGCGTATCTTACACAACGATTTGAATATGGACCGACAGCTATGGCGACCAAACGAGCAGCGTAGATCCCTCCAAAGGATCCAATATACTTCCACGGACTACTTCGTTTCTCACTCATCTCTTTCAAACTCATCTCCTTCAACACTGGGTGACAGCGCTCTCTGGGGAATAGAGCGCGTCGGCGTTGGCAACCTCAAGTGCGGCACACCTTGACGCAGGACCTCGACTATCGGACGCACTCTTCCTTCCCCACTCCTCTCCGCATTCCACCTTTTCACTATGTAAGACCAAGTCAAATGCCACACGGGTTCATTAACTCCCTGCACTCACACACTCTTTCGGAATGTGATCCTCCAGGATTTTGTGTTCGAGGATCGTTCGTCGGCCGAGTTACCCGAACAGGCGAAATGGAGCGCGCGTCAGAGGCTGGACGGCGCTGAAGACATGCTGCATCGAAGGATCTGGGCGGAAGTAGGGAATCTCGCACACCCGAGCCGACGTACGCGTCCTCTCCATCATCCGAATCGTGACGGGAATACGATACGCTGTCCCCAATTCCCCATGTTGTGTTGATGGGCGGAGTCGAGGGCGAGTGAAACGGATCCGCGAATCTTGACGTGACAAGCGAAAGGAACGACGACAGAACGATTGGCCCACGACCGAAGGGCGCTCTGTTACGCAGCTGCTGGGCGCTTGGGACTCTGGTCTTCTCAGGACTTTCCATCTCGTTGCGGGTTCCAAGACCATCTCGGCGACCGTAGGCAGCAAGCCTACACCACTCCTTAAACGGCTTATCACCGACTCCTCGTCCAGCATCGTGGATCTTTTCATGCTACGACATTCACCCCCCTTTCCCTGGGGGGAGTAGTGGGTCTCCTTACACCTCACCCACGGGAGCCTGCCGCGCTGGCCGATTCTTATCCCTTCCGCTTGTTCCTCGCCACAATGCCTTCGTCAGCATTTACCTCTGAACCAGCTGCTCAAAGCAAACCTCGCCGCGAGACCTAGTGCTGCACCTGACTAGATTTACTATTCGGAACACGCGGACGCCTCGATGAAATAGGTGGCAGTGCTGTTTCTGTCCCCATTTTGGCGGGTACACTTCCAACTTACCATGCCAAGCATCACCACGCAACTCCGCCGACGGAAGGCGTCCCAAACATAGCCTCGCCCCTCAACGCACTCCATTCAAAGGATCCACGTCAAACTGTGCACGCGGCAGAACCTCTGAACCTCGTTGCAGAGAACTAAAAAACGGTGAGCGCGTCGTCCACCTCCGTCGGGTTGTCTCGGACCACCCATAGCTGCGGAGCTACGGCGTGCCGTGGAGTTTTAGTGTTAATAGCGGGTAGCATCGAATAATCAGTAATGTATATATGGTAGCCCTCTTTACCACGAGCTGGCCTATAGCGCCTGCGCATCAGCGCAGACCAGCACGATGCACGCAGGCATCCCTAGCTTTGGAGTCTTCAAAAGCTCGGATGCTATATTCTCCTCAACTGCCGACGGGCATGTGCGGCGAGCTGTGAGAGGATTGTCACTAAGCTTGGAGTTTCGCACCGGAAACGCGTGCGCTTCTGACTCCGGACGAGGCGGTGCTCCGGGTATAAAACGAAACTACCTTTGACGGCCGTCTCGCTATTTGGGAGTAAACGATGCTCGGGTGGAAACTCGAAAGGGCTGGTCGGCCGGGCACTTCCATTGGTGCTGGGCCGCTGAGCGGGATGAGGTATGCACCACGATTCCAACACACTCCTGACTTGCATAATCTAGCTTTTGGGATACTACCGCAGATAGAGACGGTCCTACCGCGCGCTTATGTTCGTAGAGCTGATAGCTTCGAGCTTCGATTGAATAGTGAATTTAGCGAGTGCCTCAGAATTATGCTCGAAAGCCTGAAGGAAAACATATGCGACCTGTCAGACCTTTCGAAATCAAGCCTGGAGGTGCAAGACATCGTGGAGCGCGTGATATCAAAGGGTTTGGTGTACTGCTGCCGAGCATGGTCCACTCACCTAACGCAAGGAGTCAGGTGGCCAAAACAGGGCGAAAATGGGACTATTGCCGAGCTGGCCTATTTTGAAACGTTCAGCAACGGGACGATCTTATACTGGCTTGAAGTGATGAGTTTGGTCGGAGCTACAGCTGAAGCAATTACGTCGGCAAAGAAGATGCATCAGTGGCTTCTGGTAAGTTAAACATGAAACCCCCATCTCAAATGGTGGTCACATGTACTGAGCCGAGATTCAAAGCAGAAATCAGAGATACCCAAGCATGATTCCCTTGTTTCACTGTGGGACGATGTCCAGCGTTTCATCACCACATTCCTGGAGCCGATTTTGTTTGGACCACTCCAGATCTACATATCAGCACTTCCCTATTGCCCCACGGGGACCGAGATGTGGAGTCTTTATGGAAAACATGCCGGAATTCGAATGCTACACGGTCACCAGATGTCAAGGTGGCCCTCGAATCTTTGGACCCGATCTCCAAACGCGGGAGTGAAAACGGTTGCATTCTCACCACGCGGCAGGGCTGTGGCATTTGGGTCCGAAGATAAGATGGTTCGGCTCTTGGATATCGAGACCGGAGCGGCAGTAGGCGAACCGCTCACCGGTCACACTGACTGGGTTTGGTCCGTTTGCTTCTCTCCGGAAGGCAAGCTTGTGGCATCCGGGTCCCACGACAGGACCGTTCGACTCTGGGATGCGGAGACCGGAGCGACGGTGGGAGAACCATTCACAGGTCACAATGAGAGCGTCAAGTCCGTTTGCTTCTCGCCTGACGGAAGGCTTCTGGTGTCCGGATCCGATGATGAGACAGTTCGGCTCTGGAGTATCGAGACCGGGGTAGCGAAAGGCGAACCACTAATGGGTCACAGTAAAGTGGTTTGGTCGGTTTCCTTCTCACCCGACGGCAAGCTTCTGGCTTCCGGGTCCGAGGACAAGACGGTCCGAGTGTGGAATCCTCATGCTGGAGTTCCAGTGGGTGAACCACTCACAGGTCACAGTAAACGGGTCATGTCTGTCTGCTTTTCTCCAGACAGCCGTCTACTCGCATCGGCATCCGATGACAAAACAATTTGTCTCTGGAGGACCGATACCAAAACGTTGGCGCGAGAACCACTCATCGGGCACGCTGCTGACGTCAACTCTGTGTGCTTCTTGTCCGATTCAAAGGTTTTAGCATCCGGATCCGACGACGGGACTGTTCGACTTTGGGATACGCAGACCGGGGCAGCGTTGGGTGAACCACTTACAGGTCACAGTGCAAGGGTCTGGTCTGTTTGCTTCTCTCCAGATGGCAAGCTCCTCGCATCCGGGTCCGATGACAAGACAGTTCGACTCTGGGATCCTCAGGCCGGAGCGGCGGTGGCCGGGTCCCTCATCAGTCACAGTGCCAAGGTTAACTCCGTCCGCTTCTCGCCCGATGGGAACTGTGTAGCATCCGTATACGATGACCGTTCAATTCGACTCTGGGATCCTCAGACCGGGGCGGCAGTGGGTGAACCGCTCACAGGTCACGGCAACAAGGTTAACTCCGTGTGCTTCTCGCCCGATGGCAAGCTTCTGGCATCCGGATCCAATGACAGGACAGTTCGACTCTGGGATGCTCAGACCGGCGTCGCGGTGGGTGAGCCACTCGGAGGTCACTGGAACTGGGTTAGGTCCGTTTGCTTCTCACCAGATGGCAAGTATCTTGCATCTGGATCCTATGACAAGACGATTCGACTCTGGGATGTTCAAATGGGAGTGCAGGTGGGTGAACCTCTCGAAGGTCACACAGACTGGGTTCGGTCCGTTTGCTTCTCGCCTGATGGCAAGCATCTCGCATCCGGATCCGACGACAGGAAGATTCGACTCTGGGATCCTCAGACCAGAGTTGCGGTAGGTGAACCACTTGGGGGACACAGTTCCTACATCATGTCTGTATCCTTCTCATCAGATGGAACGCTTCTCCTGGCTCAATGTGCCGACGGCAGTCTCGCCACCTGGGATGTCACCACCCGTCAAAGATATGACTCCCCTCGCAGCCACCCATCCGATGGAAATCCACGCTTTCAAGATCATTGGATAACATTCGGCTCCTCCCGCTTCCTTTGGCTGCCTCCGCAATACTGGGACATGAAGGCGCATCAGTGGGATCTATGCGAAGGGAGGCTTGTTGCTTGTCCAAATGGGTCCCTGTCCATTCTTGACGTTTCTCAGGTTCTCGGAACTCTGACTTATCAGTTCTGATAAGGTGAGCTGTTCGCCCTAAACACAAGTGTTGCACTTTTTCACCCGATGACTTCTTGATACGTGATATGGGCGCCAGGATTTCACTTCCATAATCAGGCAAGAGATATTCTGTAGCTTGGCAGTCAATGTATATCGTTACTACCATGTCACTCCCGACCAATTTTGGCAGCTCGAGTGCCTTGAAATCTCCTCCCCCAGATCCTAGTCTCAGTCTATCTTCGCTTGCATGAATACACAGCGAAATGGTGTTAGGGAACCGTGGGACCGATTCGACGCGGCCCCCACCGGTCTGCAAATATATACATTTTCTTCCTCTTTCTTCCATAATTACTATACACTATTTTAATTACATCTGATTCACGAATGTGTCGCGAAAGAAGGAAGTTCAATAACGATGATAATTAGTAAATTACCCGTTTAGGCCTATCTCGGTTTGGGAAATCGGCCGACGTTCTGTAAACTTAATTCTCGTTCGATTAACCAAGCTAAGTCCCTCAAGCTTGGCGAATCGGGTCCGACGACTCACCTGCGCGGTTGCGAGGTGTGTCGCCTTGTTGCGTCGGGCACGGGTCGCTCACCTACCCGATTAAGCGTTAAGCGCCCGCAGCACGTGCCGACGCCGTCGGGCGCGACCCCGAGCCTCTCGCAGCTAGACTAAGTCATAAGATGTAACTAGAGTACATTAGGACTATTGTAGAACTATCTAGTACCTTCTGTACAGAATTATACATACGGCGTCGTAGCTAGAAAGCCACGATACGCTTTTACACCCTCTTAACCTCATAACGCCCTCGTGCGTACCAATTCCGCTAGTCTCGCGTGATAAACAAGACATCTACCGTTCAAACCCTTCGGGATAAAGGGGTGATCATATCAGTCGTAAGGCAGACTTTTGGCGCCAACGACTCCGTTCGCTCTCGCGAACGACCCGGAATCTCCTTATTCGGAAATTCCTCTCGTACCTCTTTCTCGCTCGAAGACCCACTCCTCGCTTCGCAAACCGATAACGAATAGTTCTATCCTACACTACACTACATCTACCCTTTAGCGTTCGCTAACTAATTAGGAGATCCTTTCTACTCGTATTCCCGCGCGGCGAGACTCTCCGTTCCCACGGTTCGCTCGCGCTTCGCAATAACCGATCTGCAACAGATGGTCACGGGTGTGGTCAAACGTCTAGCTCAATAATTCTCATCTATGATTCGGTCATAAACCTAAACAAGCCTAGGTTCACCGTTCCCTAATACGGGCGCTCAACCGTGTTGGCGGATGGCTCCCTCTACTCGTCAGTAACAGCGTAAGCTCACTTTACCCAGAGAATAGCATATTCAAGCGTAGCTCATGTACCTGCGTGTACTTCCAACTTTCCCTTACACTTTCCGAGTGATGTTGCACCAATGGTTGGTAAGCGATCCCGTCCGGCTGCTACTGATAGATTTACCCCTCGAAATCGTTTGCCAATCATCTTGTCCAGGGAACGCTGCGCCATTTACTCGAACCTTAGACCAGAACATAGCAGATAAGAAAAGCGGCTCCTATTCTACTCCACGCTAACAATAACTGACTCATATATGTCGGCTAACGTTACGGTAATCTCGGGACGCCTTCTTCTCGAGACCGGTCAAATTGTAAGCCCAACTCCGAAATGGGCAGGTCAAACAGCTGTAACCTGTATTTGACGACTGTAAGATATGTTTGCAGTTATTAATCTAGGATACGGACCTGGAGTCGAGTGAGCCGAAGCGTGGTGGGGACGAGGTTCCGGAGCTGAGAGGCGTGCTGTCCGAACATCCGGAAGTGGGAAGGCGGGGAGGTCCGGTGAATATTTATACAGAAGCGTGGGGCCTAGAAGTCGATTCAGTGGTGTTGCTGCAGGCCTAAGGCGCGCCCGGGCGGCGTGCATTTCTGGGGGCAGGTATCCGCAGTTGAGGATCTCTGGTCAGTCCTGTTGACTCCTGACAAGGAGAAACAAAAACATTGTCAAATCCAACGATAGTGCAGTGAATGGGAAAAGAGAGAGAAGCAGGGTGTCAGTGACATCATTGCGTAAGGGACCCTTTCGTGAAAACACACTACGTTCAATGCAATTGCCCTATGCAACACTTGGCGATCTCAGAGACACGGAAAACAACAGTGAACAATGCCCAATCCCTGGTATACCACATCTTCAGAAGGCACTTGGTGTGATCACGACATCCTTCGACAAGCTGGAACGCCACGGCACCTCAACCGGAGGCGTCCGAACTTCGCCGTTGTGTGCACTCAATCTCTCTCCCATTCACCGGACCGCGACTCACCGAAGGGAACAAAGTCAACTTGCTTGTCCCTCGGCCGGTGATCGCTTCCTCGTGCTGTCTGTCAGGGATTGGAGTGCATACAAAACTTTGTTCATTAGAAGGTTGGATGTGGTGCCTGATCGGCATGTAATAACGTTTGTCAAGCGAACAACTCTCGCTTCACTGCACTCTCCCTCTCTTCGTCGAGCCACTAATAATGCGCGCGACTGGCGTACGCTCCTACTCTCTCCTCCTATCATCTCCCAATAGCCCACTGCCAAGGTCACAGCTTCTACAACCAATTGCAGACCGACCGAAGCTCTGCATCGAGTCCCAGTCGTCAGTCCCGCGACAAACGCGACCAAGCACTCGTGGAGTCTCCTTCCGCACTCACCTCTCCCTGTCGCGGCGTCGCCATGAATCTTTCACTCGTGAAACAA
>WSTX01005303.1:0-54038 GCA_019633405.1 Tulasnella sp. 408 | reverse complement strand
ACGGTCTGGGAGAGATTTACCGGGCTCAGTCAAAGCATGGCGAAGCGGAGAAGGCGTTGATGGAAGCCCACGAGATCCACACTCGCATCGGCGACCATCTGGGTGCCGCAAACGCGTTGGACGGTCTGGGAGAGATGTACCGGGCTCAGTCAAAGCACGGCGAAGCGGAGAAGGCGTTCATGGAAGCCCACGAGATCCACACTCGCATCGGCGACCATCTGGGTGCCGCAAATGCGTTGGGCGGTCTGGGACAGATTTACCGGGCTCAGTCAAAGCACGGTGAAGCGGAGAAGGCGTTCATGGAAGCCAACGAGATCCACACTCGCATCGGCAACCATATGGGTGCCGTAAACGCGTTGAACGGCCTAGGGGGTACCTATCTAGCACAGTCGAGGAACCGAGAG
This sequence comes from Tulasnella sp. 408, assembly GCA_019633405.1. Classification (NCBI taxonomy): domain Eukaryota; kingdom Fungi; phylum Basidiomycota; class Agaricomycetes; order Cantharellales; family Tulasnellaceae; genus Tulasnella; species Tulasnella sp. 408. Next base: position 53,634 of record WSTX01005303.1, on the reverse strand, counting down.
GCTGAGAAGGCTTTCAACGACGCCCATAACATCCTTCCCCTAGTTGGCGATCCCCTCACTAGCGGAAACACGTTTCGTAGCCTTGGAATGCTTCATCAAGACCAGTGCAGATACGACGAAGCCGAGGTGTCCTACCGTCAAGCAGTTGCCGCCTACGACCGTGCGGACGACGCGGTCAGTAAATCTAGAACGCTCTCCACCCTGGGGCGGCTCTACCATGCACAACATCGATACCCTGAAGCCGAGGAAGCTGTCGCCGAAGCCCTTGGCATTTGGATTAGCCTCGGCGACGAAGAAGGTCAAGCGGGTGCCTACTCGGTTTTAGCGGGCATCTTCAAGTCTCAATCAAAACACGGCGAAGTGATGGCTGCACTAATCCAAGCGGAAGCGGCACTCGCTCGAATCAACCAAGATGCGACTCGCGCCGCGACCTTGCATGGGCTCGGCAATATCCATGCGAAGCAGGGCATGTATGTCGAAGCAGAGGAGTATTACCGCCATGCTCAGGCCATATTTTCGAGTATGGAGGACGCGCGCGGTGAAGCAGGCGTGTTGAATGTTCTTGGTGCTTTTTACGTCCTCCAGGGTCGACATGGCGAAGCAGAGGAGTGCTTCGTTCAGGCGCGCGTTGCCTTCGCGATGGTCGCCGACGAGGACGGTGAAGCAAAGGCCTTGGACAGCTTGATGGGCGTGTACGTCCTACAAGGCAAGTTCGGAGATGCGAAGGTGGCTTGCATGGAAGCTTGCGAAATGTACGCGCAAAGGGGCCAGCCCATGAGTGAGATGTGTGCGCATGTTTGGGAACTGCTCCAGCTTCTGGAGCAGCACCCATTGGGATCGTTGCTTGCGCACGAGGCTCTCCGAGCTGCAAACGTCGATGGCTTGTGATCAGATTTGGTGATTGTAGGTCCTTAAATCGGAGCGTTGTCTGCGGTTGCTAACCAGGGTCGCTCCACAGATGCCGCTTCCGGTCTTGCGTATCTCGAACCTCTATTCCCCCCCCCCAACATAATGCTTGCAAGCTTATCGAAGTGCTCCGAGCACGTCCCTTGTTTGCACGGTGCTGTTTCTCGCCTGTAATCCACGTGTCTTCCCTTATGTATGCGTTTGTCCTCTCGTGGCGTGGTTATGGTGCGAACGGTGTTTGAGTGAGAGGGCTGTCGCCTTGTGTTGGTTCTCGGCTTGTGCTGGACAGTGTTACGGCAAAGCCACGATCAATTGAATTTACAAACAAGGAAATCATTCAATTCAATTGACTGTGTGGGGCGTTTGTCCAATCTGTGCCAGGCATTTCCACTCCCAGCATAAAGGTGACGTGCAAGGTGCAAGAAAGGACTCTCTTCAGGGTCATGCCGATCGCCGCGCCTCGCTCGGTCGAGACGTGTCACCCACAGGGAGAATCGCTCAAACCTGATTTGAAACCCCACAAGCATTCGAAATGTACGAGTCTCTCGAGTGTGCAACATCGCTACATCCGGGTTCAAGGGGGGAGTGAGAAGGGGTATGGACAACCGTTGGCGCGGCGTGCCTGAATCTCAACACCGACCGACGTTCCACCTCCGTCCTTCTGGATTGGCTCCGTCCTCGATGTCGCTCACTGCCTCTCACCTCGACTCGTTTCTTACTACCTTTCGGTAAAAGTGTGTTCTCAGGACTGTACCTCGGCAAACGAAGTTCATGTCAAGTTTCAAGAACCAGATATGCTGTTACATTCCTTCAGCACACCGGCATGGCCATGGTCATCAAATGCATCGAACGACGCTGCGCACCTAAGCCCAGCTCCAAGATCGGGCCTGCCATATCGAGGAAAGAATGCATTTCACGACTCCAGCCCCGCTTCCGATTGTTACGCGTTCTACTTTGCGTTCACTCTGTTTCATGGGACGATGGTCGCTGGATACCCCATCGCATTGCTGCCCCCACGAGCACATCCTCTCAGCTTGGTAAGCGCTACTTCCTGCCTTCGGCTTATCCCATTGCTTAACTTGTCTCGCGCTCCTTACGATGTCAAGCTTTTCAGCCAACTCGGCGTTCTCGGAGGACCTTCTCGTGATTTGTCTTCGCGTAGTCAGTCAACACACTCCCTTGACGTTCACGACATCAGCCCGGCATGCGCCGACGACCTCCCCTCGGGTTTCATCCTGACGCTGATTTTCAGCAGAGGGATGGCGGAAACGTGAACCGGGCTCGCAGTGCTTCTCGTCCGCTCACCAAGTTCGGAACACCCCAAATTCAAGCTCCTTTCAAACCTTTTGCCCGGAGCAATCGCAGCTTCCTGCCATCAAGAACGCAACAGCGTTGGTGTTCTTTGAATTCAACCAAGTTACCGTCGAAAGCCGGTTCGACTTGTCACGAATCTCCTCCTGACCTGCAAGGCACTGCCGCCCACCGTCTATCATCCCCGCAGAGCATCAAATTCACTTCATCACGGCGAGACTCGGGGATTCAGACGTCCAACCAGTCGCGTTCAGTCACGGTGAGACTTCGGCAGTCATCAAAATCTGCAAGATACGCAAGTAGGAACCTACTCGCGCAGAAGTCTAGGCCGGGGTGGCCCGGACGCAATGCATCGCAGAGGACATACACCTCTCGACTCCTGCTCGCCTCCCACCGTCACCAGGCATAACGTCAATTCTAGCGGACCAAAGATCGCGGTATCGTTCTTTGAGTCGGATGCCGGGGCGAGTTTTCGATGCGCCGGGAGGAGCAACCCCGAGCGAACTTCCGCTAAGGTGGATTGGGGGAGGGGGAGGAAGGCTCTTGGAAACGCAACGGCGGGCGAATGTGGTCCTAGACGAGGTGTCTGGCAGATGGCTCGGTGGGCTCGGAAGAAGTTGGGTACCAGCTCGGACGATCGATGACCGGGTCTGGCTTGACCTTTCCGCCCATATCGGCTACGGCGCGAGAGGAGTCTTCTCGCTTCGGTGAGCATATCTTTTATGTTTTAATGGAACAAACCGATTGACTTTGTCTTTCCCTGCCCGCGGCTCCTTAACAGGTCCCCCCCCAACCGCTTTGGTCGACTTTGCGTTTTCTACATGAAATTCTATTATCCCTGGCTTCCGAGCCACTCCTCGCACTCCGAACCTACACAGGCAAGGCTCAAACATAATGACCCCCCGCAGATGCCCTCGCCTACGTCCTGGGCGCGGATCCACATCCTCCGAACCTTGGAAGTGGACTCGACTCGCCGTTCTTCACTCGCCAACCTCGGTATTCGAACAAAAGCAGGTTCCCGTCAACTTCCTCCCGATGCAGTATCAGCCCCTCCTCTCGAAAACGCCATCACCCTTCGTATCCCTCGAGTCAAGCCCAGAGATCCCGGCAAATCAGGTCCGACCCTTCCGCCCAAATTAACGTATGATCCCCGGCACCCGCGCTAACCGCTGGGTCGCCGTACATCATCACGTGAACCGCAGAACTCAAGTGCGCTCCATCTACGCGCTCAAGGATTCGGACGCAAAACGTCAGTCGGCCTCGGTCTCCAACGTGACATCAACAGACTCGGATCCTCCGAAACGGGTGGGTAGGAGCCTGCCCAAGCTGGCCAGAAGTACGGTGCTATCAGCGGAAGAAGAAAGGGCATCTGCTTCCCGAGTCAAGCTCTCGACTACTTTAAGCCTACACATCATCTCAACTGGATTGTGACGGCGAGAGGAGCACCATCTGAAGTTCGCGTGGCATGGTCATAGTCATCAAGCCCATGGAATGACTCTACACGCTCAAGCCCACATTGCAATATTGCACGCGTCATCTCGAGGAGCCGTTGCATTTAACGGCATTTTGCACCGCTTCCGGTGATTACGGGTTTCAACTCGGTTTCATGGGATGATGGTCGGGTCTCGCTGGACACCCCACCGCATTACTACCCACGCGAGCACATCCTCTTCGCTTGGTAAGCACGACCTCTTGCTTGGGATTCATTCACTGTTTATAATGTTCCGCGTTTCTTATTGCTTCGATCTTTTCCAGCCCACTTGGCGTTCCCCGAGGATCTTCTAGTGAACTGAGTTTAGGGAGCTCGTCAACCCACTCCCTCGACTTCGATTTCAGTCACAACATCAAACCCGCAAGTGTCCACGACCTCCGCTCGCCTTTCGTTTCGATGCATCAGTGATCCCCAGCACGGGAATCGCGGAAAACGTGAACCGGTCACGCGATTCTTTTCATCCCGTCCACTACCTTCGCAACACCACAAGATTTGAGCCCCTGTCAACCTTTACACGGAGCAATCGCAGCCTCCTTCGTCAAGAAAGCAAACATCGTCGGTATTCTTCGAACCCAAGCAATGACCTCGAAATCCGGTTCGACGTTCCACTGAAACACCGCTTATTCATCCGCGCCGGGTATCAGGTTCACTTGGCCAAGGCGGGAATCGGTTTTCAGACGTGCCACCAGCCATCGTCAGTCACGGCGGGACCTCGGCGGCAGCCATCATGATCTACAAGACACAAGCAGAAACCTACCCAAGCGCAGACGTTTAGGCTCGTGATCAGCATTCACAACGGCTTGGATTCTCCGGGACGGATGCGTAGGAGCCTGCCCACGAGTAGAAGTACGGCGCTGGGAGCGGAAGAACTGGATCTGCTGCCCGACTCAAGCCCTCCGTGGACAATTACTCCGAGCATGCACGTCGTCTCGACTGGATTGCAACGGCAAGGAGAGCACCATCCGGAGTTCACATGGATTGAAATGGATAGGCTGGTGGGAAGGTTGAGGAGACGTTTGTACTCAGGATAGCCTTTCTAGTCGATGCCCAGGAAGTCAGATTGAACATTTGGATGGGTTTGATGGAGAGATTCGGGGACGCTTGCTGGTATTCGGGTGGGTGCTTCACATCCTCCAAGTCGTCACCGTCACCAGAGAACGTCCGTCGTGAGGAGACAATCGACTTCAGTTCTGCAGGCCCCTCAAACTTTTCATTGTGCAATTCCCGCAAGTGCTTCTTCTTCCAATCACGGCTCTTCTACAACCTCTTCAAAGCTCTAGGCTGCCGCCTGTACACCCTTGGGAGACGGAGCACCCAAGAAGTCGAGGGACTCGACCCCTAGCGAACCACTGAGCCTGGTACCCAAACCCGTGGAAGCCAAAGAGGTTAGTGCGGAAGACGCCTTTGGCACGATACCATGCACTGAGCCACTGCCTTTCGAATCCAACAAGGTTTTTGGTCTTTTTCCGCTGGGGGATCCTAGCGTTTTTCAACCGATGATACTCTGCAATCACGTCCTAGACGTCCCGACCAAGGCAGACCCAACCACCACGCGGCGATGAATCTCAGAGCAGGAGGAACTCGTAAAACTGGGCCACGGAGCACGTAGTAGAGCATTTGGACTCTCGGCTGGGTTTGAAAGATGTGTTTGGATTAGTGGTTTAATTAAAGCGCGTCGGGTTTCACTGGAGACGTGACCCGACCTGCAGGGAGGACGTTGGATGCAATACGAGTGAGGAGGTCATTAATAACATCCGTCCTCTTAATCCGGGCCTATCATCGGTCGACTAGTGCGTATGTGCACGCGTACCGCAGGAACAGCAGCACACTTTTGCAATGTATATACTATTCACGGTGGTCAGCCCAGGTGGTCCCAACCGGCGTGTCGCGGGTGGTAGCACACCCCCGCCCCAGCCGCTCACTCCATTCGACACAGAACGGGATGCCTTTATATCCGGAGTAGGGCTGTTGCAAAGTTAGGCGTGGACATGGGGGCACAAGGCGTTACAGTAAACAGACACCCAACGATCGACGAATTGCAGCAAGCTCCCGAAGGCAACCTAATCGGATAAGTACACATCAAACAAGCACACGCAAAACCAACTCAATTTCCAACGATCGTTCGCCAATTTAGCTAGGGCATGTCTTATCACATGAATTCATGTGCGGCGCGTGTTTGTTTACATTATTTTAGTACCCCGCACCCATCAACACACAGCGGAATGCGATACACTATGTAGGCAGACGGTTTCCTAGAGATGATGGGCGGAGGGATGGGACGAGGAGGAGGATGGGGACAGGAGGGGAGAGGAAAAGCAGAGAGTGCGGCATTGATAGATAACGGGATTGCCGAAACCGCAAGCGACAAGCTCCCCTAGCACGCGATCTGAGACAAACCATGAACCTAGTCGAGTGATAATAACCATGTGTTACAGCCTTCTAGCGGATATTGGTCGATTGAGCCCGGGTTTTCTAGAAGACACTATTAATATTTTAGCGCCCGGCTTGCGAGGCATCGCCGACGGTGAACAAGTGGGATTGGACGTCAGACTGTTGTTGGAGAGTCTGGCACGCGGTCATGCTTCACACAACCCACAATCTAGAACTCCCTTCTAACCGAGAAACCCTCCGTTGGGACGATAGCATACCTGGGATCATAGTACCGACAACCCGGAGCCCCAGTTTACCAGCCGCTCAACCCAATTGCGGACTAAAATACCTCAAGACGATCGGCCTCGTCGCTTCTATAAAGAATCTCGTCCTTCGAATCAAGGTATAAATGTGCAAGGGCAATGTGCGGAATCCGCGCGTTGAGCATGTCGTCATCGACGGAACATTCGTTAAAAGCTTGCACTCGGTCCTTGTAAGTCCATCCAGAACAAGAGAATTCCTTCGCCCCCCGCCATTCTAGTCTTCTCTCATACCCTTCTAGATCTCCCATTTTGAACCATTCTCATCTCTGTTTGAAACTTTCCCATGACGGACACTACAGCGCGTGCGCCCAAGTCCATGGAGGAGCAAAATCTGGGCAATGCTGTGGGTACCTTTGTTTACGACTTGCGAACCGGCGGTTTAGATTGTCATTGAAAGCGAGTAATCCTCGACGGAATGTCCCACTACCGAATCGACCCTATCAGTGTCAAAATGACGGATGTCACACCACGACACGAGGGGGGCCAAGGTGTTGTCACGGTTGGAACGCTCAGTCTCCCTGAAGCGGTCAAGGAATCAGTCTCCACATTCAAAGCGATGGCAGAGGAATTTGGCATGTCCACTAAACAATTCAAGAAATCGCTCCAAGAGGTGAAAGATACGCTTAAGAAATGGCCACCTGAAATGGATGCGATGGTAGAAATGATGGAAATGTCTCCTGAAGCACTCAATAAATGGCGCCCCGAGATGAAAGTGGCTGTCAAGATGCTCGAATGGAACCGCGACGACACCAACGAGTCAACCAAGTTCTTCAAGGTATGCTATTCCTTTGGCCCTTTCCCACTCCCCAGTCCAGTCTAAAAGTTCTTTATGAGTCTTTCGTGCATGAGCTCAGTCTAATGGTAGAGCTTTGTCATCCCAACGTCGTTCGACTCGTCGGCTTTGTGGAAGACATGGAGAAGGGCAATGTTTGGATGATTTTACCTTGGGAAAGCAACGGAAATGTCCGAGAGTTTTTGCAATCAGGCGAATGGGATATCCCGGAGCGGATCTCTCTGGTGAGCTCCTCGTACAGTTTCATGGAGCATTATATCTCAACACTCTTTGGCTTGGTAGATCAAAGACACAGCAAAGGGACTGGAGTACTTGCATAGCCGCCAACCCCCTATTTGCCATGGTGACCTCAAATCTGTAAGTGCAGAGAAATGTCGTTTTAGAGCATCTGACGTAAGACGGACGTGATTCAGCTCAATATTCTCGTAAACTCCTCTTACCGCGCGGTGATCACCGACTTTGGGTCAGCGCGTATTAGAAACGTTGCGTCGGAGGAGAGAGAAAATCCACCGGTCAATGATGGCGGAGCTGCGGAGTGGACCTCACCTGAGGCCAAATTCAACGCTTCCACCTGTGAGTTCACCTTAACGGGACCACTGTTCTCTCTTCGATGGACAGCGCCCGAGGTATTGGCCGGCGAGTATCAGGATCTGCCAAGCGACATGTGGGCTATGGGGTGGATCTGTTGGGAAGTGAGTGCACCACCATGGGTGGATTGGTATCTAGGTTCTTGTCGCTTATATCCACGCCTAAATGTCAGATCGTAACCGGTAGAATGCCATTTGAAGAGCTGAGCACGGAGAACACGATCGTAAAGCACACAATCGAGGGGAAAATGCCGGCGGTCCGGGAGCATATCGACCTGTCCCATGTTCTCCAGCTCTGCGATCTAATATCGCGATGCTGGGTCTTCCAACCAGCCGAGCGGATCGATGCTTCAGCTTTTCAACAAAGAGTTCGCATCGCGGTGAGTACTCGAGCGAAGAGTGGCGGGTTTGGTTCTGAAGCAAGTGCCCTATTCAAGCCTTCCGAGGCTCCTTCAGGCCACCCCTCTGGCGGTCAGAAAACCCGATCCGCACGACTTCTCATGGAGCTCGGACAAATGCACCACCTTCAGAGCAACCACCCAGAAGCTATATTTTACTGTCAGTCGGCCGTAGATGTTGCAACCCGAACGAGAGATGAGCCAGTGAAGGCGCAGGCTTTGATCTACCTTGCGCAAATCTATCAAGTTCAGACCAGGCAAGGCGAGGCGGAACAGCCATTGATTGAAGCTCACGACATCTATTCTCGCATTGGCAACGATCAGGGTGTCGCACTTGCGTTGAGAGGTCTGGGAGACGTTTATCGGGCTCAATCCAAGTATGGTGAGGCGGAGAAGGCGCTCATGGAAGCCTATGAGATACACTCTCGTATCGGCGACATTCTAGGTGCCGCACAGGCGTTAACCCGTCTGGGGCTTATATATAAGGATCATTCAATGAATCAGCAGGCGGAAAATGCGTTCATCAAAGCGTATGAGATGCATTCTCGCATTCGCGACGACCTGGGGGCCGCACACGCGTTGGGTGGTTTGGGAGAGGTTTACCGGGCACAATTAAAGCATGGCGAAGCGGAGAAAGCATTATTGGAAGCCCACGAGGTACACTCTCGTCTAGGCAGCCATGTGGGTGCCGCAAACGCGCTGATCGGTCTGGGAGAGATTTACCGGGTTCAGTCAAAGCATTGCGAAGCGGAGAAGGCGTTCATGGAAGCCCACGAGATACACTCTCGCATTGGTAACCGTCTGGGAACCGCAAACGCGTTGGGCGGTCTCGGAGAGATTTACCGGGCTCAGAAAAAGCATGGCGAAGCGGAGAAGGCGTTCATGGAAGCTCACGAGATGCACTCTCGGATCGGCAACCAGATGGGGGCCGCAAACGCGTTGGATGGTCTTGGCCATATGTACCAGAATCAGTCAAAGCATCGTGAGGCAGAGAAGGCGTTCATTGATGCCCACGAGATACACTCTCGCATCGGCAACCATATGGGTGCCGCAAACGCGTTGGGCGGCCTAGGGAATAGCTATCTAGCACAGTCGAGGACCCGAGAGGCTGAGAAGGCCTTCAACGACGCCTGTAAGATCCTTCCCCTAGTTGACAATAATCTCACTTCCGGAAACACGCTTCAAAGCCTTGGAATGCTTCTTCAAGACCAGTGCCGATACGAAGAAGCCGAGGTGGCGTACCGCCAAGCAGCTGCCGCTTACGATCGCGCGGACTCCACCGCTTACAGAGCTAGAACGCTCTTCCGCCTCGGGCGGCTCTACCATATACAAGAGCGCTACCTTGACGCCGAGGAAGCTGTCGTTGAAGCCCTTGCCGTTTGGGTCAGCCTCGCTAATGAAGAAAATCAAGCAGATGCTTACCTGCTTTTGGCGCGGATCTTCGGAGCTCAATCAAGATACGTCGAGATGATGGATGCACTACTGCAAGCAAAAGGGACAGTCACCCGAATCGCCCAACATGATGCAGTTAGGGCAGAGACTTTGCACGAGCTTGCCTATGTTTATGCGGAGCAGGGCATGTATGCCGAAGCAGAGGAGTATTACCGACATGCTCAAGCCGTATTCTCGAGTACGGAGGACTCGCGCGGTGAAGCAGACGTTTTGGTTGTTCTTGGCGGTATTTACGTTCTCCAAGGTCGATTTGCCGAAGGGGAGGAGTGCTTCACCCAAGCCCGCGCCGCATACGCTGTGGTCGCTGACCAAGACGGTGAAGCAAACGCCTTGGATAAGTTGATGGCGATGTACGTCCTACAACTCAAGTTCGGGGATGCGAAGGTGGTTTGCGAGGAAGGTTGCAAAATCTACGCACAAAAGGGCCAGCCCATGAGTTGGACGTGCGCAAAGACTTGGGAATTGCTTCAGCGTTTGGAGGCGTGACTGATGGGATCGCTGCTTGCGAGCCTTCTTTCCAAGTCCTGCCCGTCAGTTGCTTGTGACCAGGTATGCGACTGTAGCTCGATAGGTCAGGGCGTTTTTGTGCGGTAGCTAACCACCGTCGGTTCCCAGATGCTGCTTGTGTTGGGTAGGCTTGGGTATCTCGGGCACCCTTTGATCGTGTGATGCCAAGTTTATCTAGAGTTCTGCGACCTCTGCAGCTGTTTGCCTGTTGCCCTTCCTCGCATGTAATTAACGTGTCTTCACCGTTTCGCGGCCTCCGTAAATAATGAACAGTGTTTGAATGAGATGTCTCTCTCGTCGTGTTGGGTGTATTTGCGGCAAAGACATAATCAATCGTTCTTGAAGCTATCCAAACAAGGAAACCATTCGATTCAATTCTCGACGTACGTGTGGAGTGTTTTCCCAGTTCGTACCAGGGATTTCACATCAAACCCACCCGGGACTTCGTTCTTTGCCCTCCCAGCAGAGAGGTGAACATGCAAGGTTGCAAGAAAAGACTCTCTTAAAGGTCAGATCGATCGCCGTGCCCCGCCCGGTTCAGACATGTCACGAAACGAGTCAAACCTGATTTGAAACCTATAAACATACATGTCTGAGTCTCTCGAAGGTACAACACATATACTTATGTTCAGCGGACGACGAACGACGGTACATCCGGGTTCATGGGGAAGTGAGAAGGCGTCACGGACAACCGTTTGCGCGGCGTGCCTGAATCTCAACCCAGACCGACTTTCCACCCAAGCTTGCCTCCGTCCTCGATTACTTCACCGCCGCCTTCTGACGTGCACAAACCAGTTCGACCACCGGATGCACGCAACCCAAGCGTCAATTCACCGCGGCTTAACGCGCTTGATACTCTTCCACGCGGCCCATAGTGCTATCGGGTATTCAAGCTGGCACATCGCCATCCCCTTTCAATGCCCAATGGACGGCTAAACATCCGAGACCAGAATCCCCAAATTCGTCGCTGCCAACGACATCACCTCTTTTCAGCCGTGATAAATTTCGGGGGATGATATAGCCTTCGACCCTCCGGCTTCGATGGACTTCGTACGATCGTACTTCGATGCACTCGATCCTGGACGTATAAAAGCCAACGCGAACTAAGGGTCGAGCAAACGCGGTCAGGTTGGCGCTTCTGATCGTCTTTCGAGTTGTACGTCGTACGTCAATATACTTCATTCCCATTGGTACTAACAATCTTTGCATGCGCACAGCTTCGTCATCCTCGGATCGGCACCGGAGGGGGGGGGCAACGGAAGACTGCCCAAGGGAGACAGGAACCGCCACGAATTCTTCGGCACCAGCGACCACCTCTTGAGAGTGAATAGTTAACAAGTTCGATCCGGTGTGGCCCGGTCTGTATCCGCCGTTTGAGGAGAGGAGCGATCCCCTACGCTATCGGTGTTCTCGCTCCACGAGAGAAAGGCCCTCAAGCATCGGCCAAGAGGATTGTTTCGCTACGCAAGAAGACTTCGCACAAACCCGGTGGCTCCTGGCCAAGTTAAAATGGAGTGATTTGTGACTGAACATAGGACCCGTCTGTCTAGGACAGATGAAACGGATGAACCACCAACCTCGGAGGCAACCAATCGAAATCTTTGCGTACACGGGACGTTTGCTCAATTCAGAAGAGACGTGTCGTATCACACGAAACAACACCGACGCCTGTGTGAGGTGAGGCTCCAGATCCCGGTCCCGTACAGGAAACCACAGCGACCCCCAAGTTCTATCATTTCAAACCCTTAAGCATATTCAATCTATCTGCATCCACCAAAGACACCTTCGAGACGCCTTCTACCCGTCACGCGACCTTGCAAGCTGTACGTGTAGGATGCGGTCCCGTAATGCCATCGGCAGTATTCATCGGTCCAGGTTGCAACGCCGACAAACGCGTCTCGTTCGCCAAAACCGTGCAGTCAAGGAGCCTGTGCAACCGCAGCGACGTCCTCCTGGAGAGACGGAGAGACCGGGGGCGCGATTGTACAATATTGTTTGCTTCGACTTTTGACATGTTGCTGTCGTCCTGCCGAAAGTCTCGACTAGGTCTCCCTTCTTTTATTACAATAATTTATATAACCTACGCCCATACTCCCTCTAAGTCGCTCTTATCACACACTCTCTCTATATATATGCTATCTCGTCATTAAAATATTTTTAAGCTGTGGAACTCATTATGAACTAGGACATTATGTCTCTTGTCGAGGGCGCTCCAGTCGATCACCATGACAGGCCCACGACGCCTGGTTCACACAAGTACTGATCCCTGTCCATCACATGACTGTACTTGGAAAAACTAAGGGTCTTCAGGCTCCCCCGCGAAGTCAGTTCGCTCAACGTGTACATATTTGCAACTGCCCACCTATAGCGAGTCGACGGGCTTCACTACCTCTCATGGAAGCGCTTATGGACCCTGTTCTTCAAAGCCCGACCTAACCAGAAGCTGCACTCCGCGACCCTTGACCGCCCCGACTTCCCTCACCACCAAACGCAACGTCCTCACTAGCGTTGACGTTGGCTGAGCCTCGGGCGGCGGTCAGTGCTGGATGCGGGGCTACTTCCTAATCGAGCGAATATTGGTGGCGCAACGCGACTTCTCAGAGACCAGCGATATGGTAACCTGACCAAGCACTCAAACTCGTCTACCCTACGTCTTCATGAGAGATCATTGGACAAAGTCAGGCGAGGGATGCGACCCTGCCTCAAGAATTTAGCCTCGAACCCCCCGTTTCCGACGGCGTAGAGGTGCCATGCGGGCTGCTGAGCGGGCTTTTTGCTGGCTTCTTCCGGTTCCTTGGACCGTCTGTGCAAGTGATGACACACACGTTCTGATAAGGAAGGGTAAAGCTGTGTGCCGAGAAGCCGAAGAGACAAGGTTTACCCAGGCAAGTTCTGAGGTTCGACGCAGCAACGACCATCCGAAATCCCTAATATGATTCTTGCTCAGTTTGATATCCCATAGTGGAGTGCCTGAGACGACGTGCAAGCCCTACCTAGTAGGTCTTCGCTCGAAACGTGCAACAGTTCATCAAGCCCTGTCTCCATGGTGCATCGGTGTCAACGTTCAGAAAATCACTGAGAACAATGGGCGACATCCCATCAGCTAACAGTAAAAATAGACTGCCTTACAACGGTATCGACACCGAGCTAGCTAAAAGCCTGCAGGGATCATCAACCCCCTTAGGCCCTCTAACCTCTTATCGAGCTCTCGTCGCAGCTTGGCTACCTCGAAGGGAAATCGCTATAGGGGGTGTGGGACATCGGGACAGTACCCTGGTTGTCATCAAGCTCCAAAATTATTCAAGAAGACGACGGCAAGTGACCCAGTGACTAAATTCCTCGACGAGAAGTCGATCTAGTCGGTCATGTGGGGACTTTTACACACAATCAAGGAAAGTTCGCGAAGGCTCGAAAACGCAGTTCTGGACAAACGTCGGAGCTTCAAAGTTTTAGGGATTCTCTCGCATTTCCTGTTGTATGGTCTAAACTATTCACCTGCCGCAGCCGGTCGATTTCCGCCCGTTTCCCCTACCCTCCTCAGTCCAGTCTCATTTGCGCTCTGCCACTTAAATATCATCTATTCCCTAACCATCTTCACTTCTATTTGGCGCTGCTCAATGGCGGACACTCCTGCATCTGGAGATACAGAACGGAACAACAATCTCAATGCCGCGAACGTGTTGCTCATCCAGGGATCGACTTACACGGCTGCGGCGAAATATCGTGAGGCGGAGAAGGCTTTCATGGAAGCCCACAGAATGTACTCCCGCACTGGCAACGATCTACACGCCGCGAATGCGTTGCTCGGTCTGGGAGACGTTTATCTGGCTCAGTCAAAGCGTGGGGAGGCGAAGAAAGCCTTTACGGAAGCCCACGAGATCCATTCTCGCATCGGCAACGACACGGGTGTCGCAAACACATTGATACTTCTGGGAGCAATTTATTGGGCCGAGTCACAGCATGAAGAGGCAAAGAAGGCATTCACGGACGCTCGCGAGATCCACTCTCGACTGGGCAGCGACTTGGGTGTCGCAAACGCATTACTCGGCTTAGGAGATGTTCATCGCGCACAGTCAAGCCCCTATGAGGCGGAAAAGGCGTTCAAAGAAGCCCACGAGCTGCACTCTCGTATTGGGTACGATGTAGGCGCCGCGAACGCGTTGAACGGTCTGGGACAAGTCTATGGACGTCAATCGAAGTACGGCGAGGCGGAGAAGGCGTTCAAGGACGCCAGCAAAATTTACACTCGCATTGGCAACGATCTTGGCGCCGCGAACGCGCTGAACGGTCTGGGGCATGTCTATGGGAGTCAGTCAAACTACGGCGAGGCGGTGAAGGCGTTCACAGAAGCGCACGACATCTTCTCTCGCATCGGCAACGGTCGGGGCGCCGCAAGCGCGTTGGACGGTCTGGGGCAGGCATACGTGGCTCAGTCACAGTATGGCAAAGCGGAGAAGGCGTTCGCGGAAGGCCACAAGATCTACTCTCGCCTCGGTGACGATCTTCGTGCGGCCAGCGCGTTGGATAGCCTAGGACAGAGCTATGCACATCAGTCGAAGCACCACGATGCGGAGCAGGCGTTCACGGAAGCCCACGAGATTTACTCTCGGATGGGTAACGATGCGGGTGCCGCAGACGCGTTGACCGGTCTAGGACAGATCTATAGAGATTTGTCGAAGCACGACGAGGCGGAGAAGGCGTTCATGGAGGCCCACGAGATTTACTCTCGCATGGGTAACGACGTCGGTGCCGCCAACGCGTTACTCGGGCTGGGCGGTGCCTATCAGGGCCAGTCGAGGAACCGAGAGGCTGAGAAGGCTCTCAACGACGCCCACAAGATCCGTCCCGGAACTAATGAGGAGCTCCATTCCGGAAACGTATATCGTAACCTTGGAATTCTCGCTCAAAAGCAGTACAGATACAGCGAGGCTGAGGTCTACTACCGCCAGGCGCTTGCCGCCTACGATCATGCTGGTCACGCCGATAGTAGAGCCAGAACCCTCCTGGCCCTCGGGAGACTCCAATATTCCCAACACAAGTATCTTGACGCCGAGGAAACTGTCTCTGAATCCCTTGCCATTTGGACCAGCCTTGCTAACGAGGAAGGTTGTGCGCTTTCCTACCTCTTTTTGGCGCAAATCTACAAGTCTCAATCAAAACCTGCCGAGGCAAAAGACGCACTGATTCAAATGGAAGAGCTACTCGCTCGGATCGATCAAGGCGTAGTTTTGGCAGCGATTTTGCTTCAGCTAGGTGCTGTGTGCATGGAGCAGGGGATGTACGCCGAAGCCGAGGAACATTACCGGGTCGCTGAAGCTCTATATTCGACAATCGAAAACGCTCGTGGCGAAGCAGCCGCGTTGCAGGGTCTTGGAGCTCTGTACTTGTTGCAGGGTCAAACTCAGGAAGCAGAAAAGTGCTGTGCTCAAGCGCGCATTGTGTGCCCTGCCGTTGCCGATGAGCAGGTCGGAGTGAAAACCTTGGAGGAGATAATGAAGGCTGTTCCCCTAATAGACAAGATGTTCGATGCGGGGTGGTCGCACTTCTTACAACTAAGCAAGTCGGGGGACCCAAACAGAGCGAGCATCGAAGCTGGTCATATCGAGACGCAGAACGAAGTCAAGGATACGGAAGACCAGAACCAAGGCAAAGCTGTGAGTACCTTCTTCGTGACTTTTGAGAGCGAAGGCTGACATCAGCGCCGTGCTCTGAAGCGAGAAGTCCTCAATCAAATGTCCCGCTATCGAATCGACCCTACCTCTATTAAAATGACAGACACCACGCCACACATAAAGGGTGGCCAAGGCGTCATTATGCTTGGAACGCTCAGTCTCCCCAGTACTGGCTTGGAAATGTTCTCTCTGCTTAAAGGGGTTGAAACGGCGCTCGGACTGACCCCTGAAATATATGAAAAGTGGGGCTATAACCCTGCTGCGCATTTCAATAAAGGCCTCTCCGAGCGATTCGCCCAACTTGAAGCGCTCGGAATTCCCAAGGAAGGACTCAATAAAGTGTTCCATCAGAGCAAAAACTCTGCAAAACTATTCGAAAGAATGGATGGAGGATCCAAGGAGCAGCCATCTGAACTGAAAGTCGCTGTAAAAGTACTTGCGTGGAGGCAGGATGACGTTATGGAGTCGGCAAAATTTTTCAATGTATGTTCTTCTTTGCGGTACTGCCTTCCAAGTACTAGTCTAATCCCCAGGGTTAGTCTTTCGTCCACGAGGTCAGCCTGATGACCAAGCTTTCTCATCCCAACATTGTCGATCTTGTTGGTTTTGTGGAGAACTTGGACAAGGGCGATGCTTGGATTATCTTGCAGTGGGAAGAAAATGGTAACGTTCGAGAGTTTTTGCAGTCAGGACAATGGGATATTCCGGAGCGTATCTCGCTGGTGAGTTTCTCCTACGTTGCTCCGAAGTCTCATTCCGAGCCAGACTTTGGATCTACAGATTAAAGATACCGCAAGCGGGTTGGAGTACTTGCACACTCAGCAACCCCCTATTTGCCACGGTGACCTCAAGTCGGTGAGCGCCTCGAGTTGTGTTGCTCCTAATCCTGAGCTAACTCGGCCAACGTGCAGTTGAACATCCTTGTCAACTCTTCTTACCGCGCAGTTATTACCGACTTTGGGTCAGCTCGTATTAGACAGAGTGTGGCGTCAGAAAGGGAAGAAACCCAGTCGAACACGTCTAATCCAGTGGCCGCCGATTCTAGCCAACCTGCCGGGTTCACCTCCCCACAGGCCAAATTCAACCCGTCAACTTCGGATCTCACCTTAACCGGACCTGGCTTCAGTCTCAGATGGACAGCCCCTGAGGTTTTGATGGACGGTATGCAAGATTTACCCAGCGATATGTGGGCTATGGGGTGGATATGCTGGGAGGTGAGTCCTCCGTGAGCCAGTTGATGTTCTCTCTCATGGCTCACTTTCGCGGCTCCGCTTTAGATTGTAACGGGGAAAATGCCCTTCCAGGACCTCAATCGCGAAGGTGCCATCATAATGCACACGATCACCGGAAAGCTGCCAGCGATTACAAAGGACACAGATCTCTCCCACGTTCTGGGACTTTGCAGTCTGATGTCGAATTGCTGGTTGTCGGAAGCAGACAAAAGGGTTAATGCTTCTACCTTTAGACTGGATGTTCGCGATATTGTAAGTACTGGAACCGATCGTGACGTCGTCGGGTCTAATCAGCCTTCTCTTAGCCCTCTAAGACGCCTTCAGGCGACAACGCCGGCGGTCAGAAGGTCAGGTCCGCGGCCCTCCTTCTTGAGCTCGGAAAAATGCATCAGTTTCAGTCCAATAACCCAGCCAAGGCCGAGGTTCACTACCAAGAGGCCCTGGATATTGCGACTCGAACCAAGAATGAAGTCATAAAAGCAAGTGCCTTGTTTTATCTTGGGGAGGTGCTTAGCCTTCAGTCAAAGTATCCGGAGGCGGAACAGGCGTCGGCGGAAGCCCATCAGGTCTATTCTCGCAGTGGCAACGACCTGGGCGCCGCAAGTGCGCTTTACAATCTTGGCAAGGCCCTCCTCAATCAGGAGAAAAATCTCGAGGCTGAAAAGGCGTTCAGAGAAGCCCATGAAACCTTCTCGCGTATCAGTCGTCGCCGTGCTCTTGCAGACGGGTCGAGCGGTGACAGCAACCTGGGCGCCGCAAACGCGTTATGTCATTTGGGGCACATCTATTGCAATCAGAAAAAATATCCCGAGGCCGAAAAGGCATTCACCGAAGCTCGTGAAATCTACTCTCGCCTCGGTCACGAGCCCGGTGTTGCAAACGCGTTGGAGGGTCAAGGAGAGCTGTACCTGGCTCAGTCAAGATATAACGAGGCCGAGAGGGCACTCACGGAGTCCCGCAAGATTTGCTTCCGCGCCGGCGGCGAAATTGAGCTGGCAAGAACGCTATGGAGGCTTGGAAGGGTTTACGAGTCGCAGTCGAAAATCCAGGAAGCGGAGGATGCTTTTAAAGAGGCTCGCAAACTCTCCTCCGCCAAGGGTGATAACGTGATCGCCGGACACGCGTCTCGCTTCCTGGCATCACTTTATAGCAAAGCCGGCAGATATGATGAGGCGAAGGAGTCTTTCCACCATGCACTTGCTGCTTACGAGCAAACGAATGATCCAGATAGCAGAGCCCGAACCCTGTTGGGACTCGGTGGGATCCACTGCCAGCAACACAAACTCCCCGAGGCTGAAGAAGCGGTCTCCGAAGCTCTTACCATTTGGGACAGCATCGACAACCAAGCCGAACAGGTAGCTCCTTTGCTACTTTTGTCGACTATCTACGGTTTACAGTCAAGGCACGACGAGGAGAGGGATACGCTGATTCGATTGGACGCCGAACTTGCTCGTCGGAATGACGGAGATGCGCGCCGCGCAGAGGTCTTAATCCGGCTCGGCGACTATCACTTCAGCCAGGGTGCCTACGGAGAATCGGAGAACTGCTTCAGCCTTGCTCAAGCCATTGCCCTGAGCTCCGAAAGCCCTCAGCACGAAGGACCCGCGTTGTTTGGTCTTGGAACGTCGTACGCCTGCCAGCGCAGATTCGGCGATGCCGAGGATTGCTTTGCTGGAGCGCGGGCCGCATATGCGACATTCGCCAACCCGAAAGATGAAGCAAGGGCCTTGGAATGCTTGGTGGAGGTGTACATCCTGCAAGACAAGTTTGACGAGGCGAGGGTAGCTTGCGCGGAAGCTCGTGACCTTTGCAAAACGCTCGGCCGGCCCATGAGAAACATATGTCTGAAGACCCGAAAACCACCTTCCAATCTGGAGGAGATGGACGCAGCAATTCAATCGAACACCATCCCCGTCCGTAACGCGCAGGATTCACTTCGCGCTGGGGTCTTGACTCGGTTCGGCTACGATCACCTCCGCCGGGGTGCGTTCAAAGACGGAGAGGAGTGTTTCCGACTCGCTCAAGGCATATCTCCGGGCCTTGAAATGGCTCACGAGAGAGGAGTCGCGTTGATGGGCCTCGGTATGTTGTTCCTCGTCCAGAAACGAATCGACGAGGCGGAACCGTGCTTCGTCCAATCGCGTGTCGAATTTGCGAGCATCGCCGATGGGGTCCAAGAGGCGACGGCCTTGGATGCTTTGACCATGCTGTACAATGATGCGGGCAGGATTGGAGATGCGAGGAGAACGTGTACGGAAGCTCGCGACATCTACTTGCGAATGGGCCAGCCGATGAGTGCGCTATGTGCCCAGATTTGGCAACGCCTTCAGGATTCGGAGAAATAAAGGAGCGGATTGCCGGTGAGGCGTGTCCTCGAGTCCGTTGTCTGCGATCTTTTTGATAGTGGTAGGCAATGCGCTGACGCGCCTTTCTTTCAGGTGGGTTTCAGCATTTTAATCGCTTGCCACGCGGTCACGCGATTGGCTGTTTCTAGATGGTTCCCTGGTCACATCTATGTTCCTACGTTTCGGTCGTACCTATCCCTCCATACTATCCCCAAACCCTGTTCAAATGCACCTTTTTCTTCCTTCTGCGCTGTCACTTCTTTGGAGCGCCTCAAGTCGTCCTCACGTGTCGGTGTCTCGTATGACCCCCGAGTGAAATAAACTATGTGTCTGGACTTGCCGAAATTGCGTGAGGCAACTCTCTGCGCGCGTCCGATACCGCACAAGATCTCGAAGTAGAGCGCGCTGCGTGGCGTCGCCCTTCATACACGCACGTATCCTGTCCGTGAAGTGCGCGTTCTGTCTTTGTCAGGTGCACCATGGTACGCTTGAACACATCCCTTCATCGACGAACGTCGTGGATCCCGCTCACGCAATTACCGCGCTCGCCAAATCGAGTCTTTTCGTCAACCGCTCCAGTCATGAATCAGCCTGGTCTCTATGGAGTTAGCGTTCGGGCAGTCCCTGTTAATCTTGGGGTCACCCGACAGGAATGCGGCCTAAGTATATCAACGTTATGAAGCCAAATTAGCGTATCCCGCTCCTGGGCTCCGAATAGCACGATGCGCTTATGTTTTATGGGCTACGAACAGCGGGGGGTACTGCAAGGGGCCACGCGACGTTTGTTGACCGTTGTTTGCATTGCCATGGACCGTTCCCTGAATTTCAATCTCGGCTGCTTTCCTGTCTCCCGTCTCTCCGGACTTGACTCTCGTCATCAACGTTCCGATCTATCTTGGCCTCTACTCGCCTCTCACTACCGCCTGGCGGACAGCGCAATTTCATGCCCTCCCAGGAGTACTCTCAAGTCCCGTGAACCAAAAGACCGAGTTCGTCCGGTCTTGGCGTACGCATCTCGACAGTCCTCCTCATCAAATCCATCGAACTCGGTCGACCGACACGAAATGCCGAAGCTTGCGTTGTTTCGAAGGCGGGGTTTTCTTAAGAAAAGGTTACATCTGACCGCTTCCACACCTGCTCCCGATGACCGGCTACATGTCCCCGGCGAGGTGAGTATTCGACGGCGACTTCGCCAAATCGAACTACGGTCTGAACTAGGTCCATGGTTTTCAGATTTCTTACGTTTCAGGAGCCGATAAGACCTTCAGCACTCTGGTTTCGATGAACTTCGAACGAGCGCGTTCTTGAGAGTCTTCATTCCGAACGTACGTGCGTCCAACGCGCGTCACGAGAGCCAAGCAAATGCAGCCGGGTTTTCTATAATTATCTTTGGAGTTAAGCGTACATCAGTAACGATATGTCATTCCCATCATCTCTAACAAACCTTGCCAACACACAGGTTCGTCACCGTCACCTTGCGGCGGTGCCAAGTGAACGGCGGAAATACTTCCCATCCGGGAGAGGATTCTCAACACCAGCGACTGCTCCTTCTTGGACCATAATGGTCGACCATTTCAACCCCCCTTAGCTGATTCTTTATTTCCTGTCCTGGGGGAGAGGATCGACACCCAACCTGCTGTTGACCCAAACGCACCCTGGCCAACAAAGTGGATATCAAACGCTTTATTGGAGCCAGAAAAGCTACCGAGCCATTGCTTTCGATCGCAGGATGGTCTTTAGCTTTCTTTCTCAGAAGCACCTGGGTGTTTCCCGACGACGGCCCTCCAATCGTCCCAACCATCCAAGCCACCCCGACTGAACAAACCACCACCAGCGAGCAAGCGTAGAACGAAAGAAAGCCGTGGCCTGAAACACTATAATCACTAGGGCTCACGACTGGCGTAGATGGATGTTGGGGTGGGGCGGTCGACTGTATGAAGGGCTGTCTTTAAACGTTGGGAGGCGAGCCTGCAGGCGGAGGTGGGGAGAGTGGACAACCAGAGTGGAGGCTGTTCATAGGATCCCTCTGTGATGTCGCCTGCGTATGTACATCTTAGGTCAAGGGTAATCTTAACGGAAAGTTTTGAGTCGGCAGATGGTGGTGGGCTGGGCGCGGCTTCGTTGGTCGACCCCGGTCCCAGCGCCGATGATAGCATACTCCAGCGCCATGGGCATACTTCGGTCGATGGACAGTTTGTACTCCGCCTAATATGTGCTGTGGTATATTTGAGATGGTTCTTTGGTTTCTAAAGTGGGTTCGTTGAAAAACATTACATTAGGACAAACGCAATTGATTTCGGGCAACTCCGAATCCAATCCAATTCTTTGCGTGTGGGGACATATGCCTAATTCGGAAGGGTGATATCTTATCACATGAAACCGCCTCGCGAATTTTGATTGGGCGCTGCTTACCCCACAAACAGAAAAGAAGTGAACGTGCAAAAAAGGACCGGGGCGGTCATTCGAGAGATGAATTAGAATATTCCTTCTTCGGTCTAGTTCGACAACCTTGAATTGCCCGTGCCGAATTCCTGGAACTGATGGTTGAATTGGTGACGCGGATGATGATAAAGTGGCCATCTGTCTGTGGAAAGAGAACGTTGCGTGCCGCAGGGGGTGAGATGGACATGTGGTCTCACTTTACTTGCAACAGCACCGGCCCAAACGCATTCACTTCGACATGTATACAATGCACCGTTATCATGATTACCAGCTCCTTGAGCATATTTGAAGTTACACAAGTTCCCTCCTAGCGACGCATACACTGATGAAACCGCCTCGCTTCAGCCCAATTCGCGTTGCGGGCTAACAGGTTGGACGAGCCACACATCAGTCACCTGACCAATAACGCACTTGGTATCTTTGGAGCGAGTTCCGAACCGTGTTCAGCGCCCACCTCTCGCTCCGTTTGGAAATTTCATCCAAGATAGCAAGAGCAAGAGGTGGGGTCCATTGACAGCTGTTTGCGCGACGTGCCTGAATCTCAACACCGACTGAACTCCCGTCTCCATCCTCCAGCGTAGCTCCTCCGCGGCGGCATGTTTGCTCCCCTGACCTGACCGCCTCCCGTCCAGAGAACCAGCACGACCCAACCTCTTCCCCTAAACCACTTCAGTCCACCTCACTCACCGAGCCCATCCTCGAGGCACCTTCCATTAGTCATGCGATATCGCGAACTGATGGGATGTGGTTCCGCGACCCCATCCTCACGCGTCATCGGTCCAGGTTGCAACACCTGACAAACGCGTCTCGTTCGCCAAAACCTTGCAGTCAAACCATCCGTCCTACCGCGGCAATGTCCTCCTAGACATACAGAAAGTCGAAGTACGCGATTGCATCCCGTTTTCTTCGGACTTTGACAGGGTTGGCTCAACACCGTCCCGAAGCGTTCGTTGGGACTTCCTTCTTTGGGGAAAGCGACTTGTATAAATTGCCCTATCCTCTTGCTAACCTACTCGTATCACTGTATATCACGCCTTTACTCGTCATATATAGCCTTTGGGTTATAGAAATCGTTGTTGACCAGGGGGTTATGTCTCGAGTCGAGGGTGCTTCAGCCGGTCACCACCGCTTGTCAACGTCCCCTGGTAATATCAGTACTAGTACCCATCAATCATAGCTCTGTATCTGTTTGATATTTGTGTATCCTCCGAACCTCCGCGAATTCGGTTGACTCACAGTTTCATGCGGCCCGCCGCCAAAGTCCCAACCTCTCCCTCTTGTAACTGCGTCTATTAACCCTATCCTCCACCGTTTCGACCTGACCAGAAGCCGCATTCCTGGCCCTTCAGGCTTTCCCCACACCGCAACGCGACGTGGCCGCTAGTGCTAATGTTGGCCGAGCCTCTGTCGGCTGGATCCACGCCGGGGCCGCTTCTTAGTTGAGTGAAAAGTCATGGCGTAATGCGAGAGAGTAGATTCTCACAAAGCGACAATATTGGTAGTCGGTCCAAGCCCTCAAACTCTCCACGCTACCTCCTCACGAGAGATCCATTGACAAGGCGGTCGGCTGAGGGTGCGGCCCTGTCTGAAGAATGCTTTGTGGACTTGAATCCCCCCCCCCCCTGTTTTCTTGGCATCAATGCCAAGGTGCCATGAGATGGCTGAGCGGGCTTTTTAGAAGCTCTTTTCCAAGTTTCACGAAACCGTCTACGGAAGTGAGGACATTCCTGTTCTGGTCGGGGAGATCGACGTGCGCAGAAAGGCTGGAGAGACACGACTCATTTAGGCAAGTTCTGAGATCCCAAGCGGCAGCGACTGCACAAAATACTAACTTGACTCTTGCTCAGTCCTGAAACTTCCTCGGGAAGAGTAGAGATGACGTCTTCGCTCGAAGTGGCAAATCAGCCCATCGTGCCGCGTCTCCACGGTGCCTCCGTGGCAACGTTCAAAGGCCGGTGTTCAAATGATTACCCTACCGAGAACAATGGGTGTGATTTCGGATCTTCCGAAAAAAAAAAATAACCCGACAACCGGTACTGGCGTCGACTCCGGCTACAATCCCAAGGGGGTTTTAACCACCTTCGAACCACTCAGCGAGCTCTTGTTGCGGATCGACTGACTTCAAAAAGAAACTCCCTTACATAAAGGGGTGTGGTTCCGAATCGCGACGGCACCCTCGGTGTCATCAGCCTCTAAAAGGATTACTAGAGATTCGAGCAGATAATGGGAAGCCACCGAGCGGCAAAATCCCTCAAGGAAGTATCTCGCCGGTCCTATTGGGAATTCTATACAGTTAAGGAAAGTTCGCGAAAGCCCAAATGCGGTGTTCTGGGCAAATATCGGAGCTTGAGGTTTGTCTTGGGGAGGGGGGGCGGGAAGAGTGGCTCTCTCGCATTGCTGTTCTGTTATTTAAATTTCTCGGTTGGAGCAGCCCGTCTGTTCTTCGACAATTCCCCCCCCCCCCCAGCTTTATCATCCTCGACTCAGTTTCATTTTCAATCCACTCCTTGGATATCAGCTCTTCTCAGACCATCTTCACCTCTATTTGACGCTATTCGATGGCAGACACTCCTTCACCCGCGGATACACAAGGGCACAGCAATTTAGATGCCGCAAACACGCTGCTCGTCCTAGGGATGACCAACACGACTAAATCGAAGTACCGTGAGGCGGAGAAGGCGTTCATGGAAGCCCGCAGAATGTTCTCTCGCGCCGGCAACGATCTAGGCGCAGCAGACGCGTTGCTTGGTCTGGGAGACGTTTATTTGGTTCGGTCAAAGCATCGCGACGCCAAGAAAGCAGTTACCGAAGCTCACGAGATACACTCTCGTATCGGCAACGATTCAGGTGTCGCAACCGGGTTAAACCTTCTGGGACTGATTTGTTGGGCGGAGTCAAAGCATGACGAGGCCAAAAGAGCGCTCACGGAAGCTCGCGAGATCCACTCTCGTCTGGGCAACGACTTGGGCGTTGCAAACGCATTACTCGGTCTGGGAGACGTTTATCTGGTTCAATCGAGGTATCATGAGGCGGAGAAGGCGTACAGAGAAGCCCACGAAATGCACTCTCGCATCGGCTACGATTTGGGTGCCGCGAAGGGGTTGCATGGCCTCGGACATGCATATAGAACTCAGTTAAAGCTTTGCGAGGCAGAAAAGGCGCTCAAGGTCGCCCATACAATCTACTGTCGCATTGGCAACGATCTGGGTGCCGCAAATGCGTTGCACGACCTGGGACATGTCTATGGGAGTCAGTCGAAGTACAGCGACGCGGAGAAAGCATTCACCGAAGCGCACGAGATCCATTCTCGCATTGGCAATATTCGGGGTGAAGCAGCTGCTTTGAACGGTCTGGGGCAGGCCCACGTGATCCAGTCACAGTATAGCGAGGCGGAGAAGGCGTTTACGGAAGCCCACAAGATTCACTCTCACCTTGGCGACGACCTTGGTGCGGCCAAGGCGTTGGGCGGCCTGGGAAAAAGCTACGGACGTCAGTTTAAACATTGCGAGGCGGAGCAGGCGTTCATGGAAGCCCATGAGATTTACTCTCGTATGGGCAATGAAGGGGGTGCCGCCGACGCATTGTACGGTTTGGGAGAGGTCTATGGAGATCAGTCTGAGCACGACGAAGCATCGAAGGCATTCATGGAAGCTCGCACAATTTACTCTCGCATGGGCAGTGATGTGGGGGTCTCAAAGGCGCTGCTGGGCCTGGCGGGGGTTTATGTGAGGCAGTCGAGGAACGGAGAGGCCGCGAAGGCTCTCAACGACGCCCAGACGATCCATCCCCACCTCCAGAACGGAAACGTGTATCTTTGTCTCGGAATGCTCGCTCAAAATCAGTACAAATACAACGAAGCTGAAGTCTGTTACCGTCGGGCGCTTGCCGCCTACGATGATGCGGATGACGCCGATAATAGAGCCAAAACCCTCGTCGCCCTTGGAAGACTCCAATATGCTCAACATAAATATCTCGACGCCCAAAAGTCTGTTTCTGAAGCTCTTGCAATCTCGAGCAGCCTCGCTAACGAAGAAGGTTGTGCGATCGCCTATCTGTTATTGGCGCAGATCTTCGAGTCTCAATCAAAACATGCCGAAGCAAAAGACGCGCGAATGCAAATGGAAGAGGGACTCGCTCGGAGCCCCCAAGGAGTAGCTCGGGCAGTAATTTTGATGGGGTTGGGCGCTGCGTGTGTGGAGCAGGGCATGTACGCCGAAGCCGAGGAGCATTACCGCGTTGCCGAAGCCCTATACTCGAGCATGGGAAAAGCTCGTGGTGAAGCAGCCGCGTTGCGTAGTCTTGGAGCTGTGTATGCTTCGCAGGGTCGAGATCAGGAAGCAGAAAAGTGCTTCGCTCAAGCGCGTATTGCATACCCTGGCTTTGTTGACAAGGGCGGTGTAGCAGCGAGCGTGGAAGACATGTCGAAGGCCATTCCCCGAATGTACAAGGTGTTCAATCTATTATGGGAGCACTTCTTACAGCAGCTAAGCAATTCGGGAGGTGCAAAGGGGGGGTGTATCGAAGCTAGCCATATCTACACAGGAGGGGACGTTCAGAACACGGAAGGCCAAAACCACTGCAAAGCTGTGAGTGCCTACTTTCTTGACTCGTGACAGCTATACCTGAAACCAGCACGTGCTTTGAAGCGAGAACTCCTCAATCAAATATCTCGCTATCGAATCGACCCTACCTGCATTAAAATGGCGGACACCACACAGCACGTTAGAGGTGGTCAAGGGGTGATTATCCTTGGAAGCCTCAGTCTCTCGAAAATTGAA
The DNA here is from genome assembly GCA_019633405.1 of Tulasnella sp. 408. Lineage (NCBI taxonomy): Eukaryota > Fungi > Basidiomycota > Agaricomycetes > Cantharellales > Tulasnellaceae > Tulasnella > Tulasnella sp. 408. The sequence goes on along the minus strand of WSTX01005303.1, from coordinate 27,026 downwards.
GTGGACATGATGTCCAGGATTAAAGAGGTTACCACAGCGCTCAGGCTGACCCCTGAATTACATGACAAGTATAGCCGTCATCTGCGTCTCCACTTCGATAAACGCATTCCTGAGCAGTTGGCGCTATTTGAGACGCTCGGGATGCCCCAAGAAGAACTCAACAAAACGTTCCATCAAATGAAAAAGTCTGCAAAGTCATTCGAAAGATTGGATGGAAGACCCAACGAGCAGCTCTCTGAACTAAAGGTTGCGGTGAAAGCACTCGCCTGGAGACAGGAAGACCTTATGAAGTCGGCCAATTTTTTTAAGGTGTGCTCTTCTTTGCCCTCCTGGTCTCCAATTATTCTAAATATCCTGGGTTAGTCTTTCGTCCACGAGGTTAGCCTGATGACCAAACTTTCTCATCCAAACATTGTAGACCTCATTGGTTTCGTGGAAGACATGGACCGCGGCGATGCTTGGTTAATTTTGCGGTGGGAAGACAATGGTAACGTTCGAGAGTTTTTGCAGTCAGGCCAGTGGGATATTCCAGAGCGTATCTCTTTGGTGAGTTCCCTTCCAATCGTTCGGAAGTTCTATCCTGAGCCAAACTTCTAATCTACAGATTCAAGATACCGCCAAAGGTTTGGAGTACTTGCACACTCAGCAACCTCCTATTTGCCACGGCGACCTCAAGTCGGTGAGTGTCTCGAGTCGAACTGTTCGTCACCTTACCTAATCCAACCATGGTGCAGTTGAACATCCTTGTCACCTCTTCTTATCACGCAGTTATTACCGACTTTGGTTCAGCTCGTATAAGACAGAGTGTCGCATCGGACAGGGAGGAAACCGGACCTAACACGCCTACCCAAGTGCCGGTCGATTCTAGGGTACCTGCGGGCTCAACCTCCCCACAGGTCAAATTCGACCCTTCAACTTCGGATCTCACCTTGACTGGACCGGGCTTCAGTCTCCGATGGACAGCCCCTGAGGTGTTGAATGACGGGATGCAGGATTTGCCGAGCGATATCTGGGCGCTGGGGTGGATTTGCTGGGAAGTAAGTACTCCATGAGCAGTTTACGCTCAAATCTCTCAAGACTCACATTTGCGGATTCGTTTTAGATTGTAACGGGAAAAATTCCCTTCCAGGAACTGAATCGTGAAGGTGCCATCATCATGCACACCATCACCGGAAATCTGCCAGCGATTCGAGAGGATACCGAGCTCTCTCATGTTCTCGGGCTCTGCAGTCTCATGTCCAACTGCTGGCTCTCAGAACCTGACCAAAGGACTGATGCTGCTGCCTTTAGGCTAAAGGTTTATGGTATTGTGAGTTTTTTAATCCTGAGAGACGTCGTCAGAGCTAGAACAGCCTTCCCCAGCCTTCCAAGATCCCTTCGGGTGATAATTCTGGCGATCAGAAGATTAGGTCCGCGGCTCTTCTTCTGGAGCTCGGGAAAATGCATCATTTTCAGTCCAATAACCCAGCAATGGCCGAGTTTCACTATCGATCGGCTGTGGACGTTGCCACTCGAACAAAGAATGAAGTCGTCAAGTCCACTACCCTGGGTTATCTTGCGCAGGTACTTATTGCTCAGGCAAAGTATCCAGAGGCGGAACAAGCATTAGCGGAACTCCACCAGGTCTGCTCTCAACTCGGCTGCAGCCTAGCTGCCGCAAATGCGTTGTATATTCTGGGAAAGCTCTACCTCAGCCAGGGAAAGCCTCGCGACGCTGAAAAGGCGTTCTCGGAAGCCCATGAAAGTTTCTTGCGTACCAGTCGCCATCCTGGTCTTATAAACGTATCGAACCATGACAGCGACATGGGTGCCGCGAACTCGTTGTGCCATCTGGGAGACATCTATTGCAATCAGAAAAAATATCCCGAGGCCGAAAGTTCCTTCACCCAAGCTCGTGAAATCTACTCTCGCCTTGGTCACGAGCCCGGTGTTGCAAACGCATGGGAGGGTCAAGGAGAGCTGTACCTGGCTCAGTCGAGATATAACGAGGCCGAGAGGGCACTCACGGAGTCCCGCAAGATTTGCTCCCGCACCGGCGGCGATATTGAGCTGGCAAGCGTGCTATGGAGGCTTGGAAGGGTTTATGAGTCGCAGTCAAGAGTTCAGGAGGCAGAGGATGCTTTTAAAGACGCTCGCAAACTCTCATCCTCCAAGGGTGATAACATGATTGCCGGACACGCGTCTCGCTTCCTTGCATCACTTTACAGCAAATCCGGGAGATATGATGAGGCGAAGGAGTCCTTCCACCACGCGCTTGCTGCTTACGAGCAAACAAATGACCCAGATAGCAGAGCCCGAACTCTGTTAGGCCTCGGAGCGATCCACTGCAAGCAAAACAAGCTCCCCGAATCAGAAGAAGCGCTCTCCGAAGCTCTTACCATTTGGGACAGCATCGAAACCAACGACCCAGATAGCAGAGCCCGAACTCTTCTCAGCCTAGGAGAGCTCCGCTGCAAGCAAAACAAGCTCCCCGAGGCCGAAGAAGCGCTCTCCGAAGCTCTTAAAATTTGGGACAGCATCGAAACCAACGACCCAGATAGCAGAGCCCGAACTCTTCTCAGCCTAGGAGAGCTCCGCTGCAAGCAAAACAAGCTCCCCGAGGCCGAAGAAGCGCTCTCCGAAGCTCTTACCACTTGGGACAGCATCGAAAACAATGACCCAGATAGCAGAGCCCGAACTCTGTTCAGGATCGGAGCGCTCCGCTGCAAGCAAAACAAGCTCCCCGAGGCCGAAGACGCGCTCTCCGAAGCTCTTACCATTTGGGACAGCATCGACAACCAAACCGAACAGGTAGCTCCTTTGCTACTTTTGTCGAATATCTACGTTTTACAGTCAAGGCACAACGAGGAGAGGGATACACTGATCCGATTGGAAGCCGAACTTGCCCGTCGGAATGACGGGGATGCACGTCGCGCAGAGGTCTTAATCCGGCTCGGCAATCACCACTTCAGCCAGGGCGTGTACGGAGAGTCGGATAACTGCTTTAGCCTTGCTCAAGCTATAGCTCTGAGCTCCGAAAACTTCAACCAAGAAGGACCCGCGTTGTTTGGTCTTGGAAGGTCGTACGCTTGCCAACGCCGATTCGACGAGGCAGAGGGTTGCTTCGGCGGAGCGCGGGCCGCATATGCTACAATCGCCAACCGGAGAGATGAGGCAAGGGCCTTGGAATACTTGGTGGAGGTGTACATCCTGCAAGACAAGTTTGACGAAGCGAGGGTAGCTTGCGCGGAAGCTCGCGACATTTGCAAAAGGCTCGGCCGGCCCATGAGAAACATATGTCTGGAGACCCGGAAACCACCTTCCAATCTGGAGGAGATGGATGCAGTAATCCAATCGAACCCTAGCGCCGCGCGCAACGTCCAGGATTCGCTTCGCGCCGGCGTCTTGACTCGGTTCGGCTATGATCACCTCCGCCGGGGTGCGTTCAAGGACGGAGAGGAGTGTTTCCGACTCGCTCAAGGCATATCTCCGGGCCTTGAAATGGCTCACGAGAGAGGAGTCGCGTTGTGTGGCCTTGGGATGTTGTTCCTCGTCCAGAAACGGATCGACGAGGCGGAACCGTGCTTCGTCCAATCGCGCGTCGAATTTGCGAGCATTGCCGACGGGATCCAAGAGGCGACGACCTTGGACGCTTTGACCATGCTATACAATAATGCGGGCAGGAGTGATGATGCGAGGAGAACTTGCACAGAAGCTCGCAGCATCTACTTCAGAATGGGCCAACAAATGAGTGCGGCCTGTGCCCAGAGTTGGAAACGCCTTAAAAGTTGGGAGAAGTAACGGAATGGACCGTCGGGGCGGGATATCTTCGAGTCCGGACGGTCAGTTGTCTGCGATCTGTTTTGTTAGTTGTAGGTAACACGCTGAAATGCCTATTTTCGGGCGGCCTTCAGCAGTTTAGTCGTTTGCCACACGTTGGCTGTTTCTACGTGGTCACTGGTCACATCTAGGTCGAACCTCTCCCTTCATTGTATCCCTAAAATCTCTTCAAATGCACCTTTTTCCCTTCTACACTGCCACCTCTTTGGAGCTTATCAAACCCCTTTTCCCAGGTTCCTGTCTTGTATGACCCTAGGGTCAAATATAGTAAACCATGTTCTGCACTTGGCGAAATTTCGTCAGTCAACTCTTTGCGCGTGTCCGATACCGCCCCAGATTACGAAGTAGAAAACTACGCCTGCTATGATGGCTCGCTACTCTAGAAGGGATCCGCACATACATGTAGACTGTCAGTGGTGTGTGCCTTGGTCTCCGTTGAGTACGCCGTAGGCTTGAACACATCCCTTCACCAACAAACGTCGTGGATCCCGCCTCACGCAATTATCACGCTGCTCGAAACTAATCTCTTACCTCTCGCTCGCCAACTCGAGCTTTTCACTAACCGCTCCAGTCATAAATCAGCTTCGTCTCCGTGGAACTAGTCGACGTTAGGACGGTCTCAGTTAGTCGTTATGTCACCCGACAGGACTGCCGCTTAAGTATATCGGTGCTATAAAGCCGAGTTCGCGGATATCCCCCGCTGGGCTCTGAATAGCGCGATACGCCTATATTTTGTGGGCTACGCACGCGGCAGGTGGCGTTGTTGACCGATGTTTGCAAGCGGGCGTTCCCTGAATTTTCCTGGCCACAGCGTGGACCAGGTCTCCACATCAAAAATGAAAATCACCCCTCTGGCGATGGCCTTATTTGTTCCTCCCACTGTTCGCTTCCCCGCCCGAGGGCCCCTAACGCTCTGGCCTCTGCGCTTGTTCTACATTTGCCATTCCTGACTAGCACCCTTTCATATGCGCCTATCTATCTGTAAAATAGACTGTCCCATGTGCCATCACCTTGCGCTTTGTCCTGATCGAGTGTCCCGCGGCCTCGGACTCGGACTTGGTCCTTTTCGCGCGTGCAGCTTGCAGTCCTTGTTCATTATTCAGCGGTATGTATCTTAACCGCATTTTGGGCTCACCGTCTCCTATTCTTCGCTGTCGGAGGTGGTCGGTCTCTTGTACCATGCCAGTACTAACCGTTAGTGAATCTGGTTGCAGATCTCCGCACCCGTTCAGCTACCGAAAACCCGGCACGAGCCTCTAGCTTAAGGCGGCGTTCGGGTTTCATACAACCTTTGCGCTGTGGCCAGGTATGCCCGGAGGGCAATGCTTTTTGTTTCTCCCACTGTTCGCTTCCCCGCCCGAGCCCCTGCGCTTGTTCTACCTTTGCCATTCCTGCCTAGCACCCTTTCGTATCCGCCTATCTATCCGTATAATAGACTGTTCCATGTGCCATCCCCTTGTGCTTTGTCCTCATCGAGTGTCCCGCTGCCTACGACTCGGACTTGGTCCGATTCCGACGTTTCGCGCGTGCTTACAGTCCTTCTTCATTATTCAGCGCTATCTCTGCTAACAGCGTTTTGGGCTCACTGTCTCTTATTCTTCGCTGTCGGCGATGGTCAGTCTCTTGTACCGTGCCAGTATTAACCGTTAGTGAACCTGGTTGCAGATCTCCGCACCCGTTCAGCTACTGAAAATCCGGCACGGTCGAACCTCAAGGCAGGTTTCAGGTTTCATACAAGCTTTGCGCTGTGGCCAGGTATGCCCGGAGGGCAATGCTTTCAATCCGGGCTGGTTTTCCTACCAGTGGCTCCATCTCTCCCGACTTGGTCGCGTCCTCAACGTCTCCGATCTATCCTGGCCTCTACTCTCCTCTCACTACCGTCTTGCGCACAGCGCACTTTCATGCTCTCCCAGGAGTACCTGCCAAGTCCCGTGAATCAAAAGACTGAACTACCGTCCGGTGTGGCGTACGCATCGCGGCAGTGGTCCTCATCAAATCTATCGAACTCGGTCGACTGACGCGACATGCATAAGCCTGCGTTGCTACTAGGGTGGGTCTTCTTTAGAAAGGTCATATTTGGTCGCTTCGGCGCTTGCTCCCTATGGATGGCTGTATGTCCCTCGGAGGTGAGTATCGACAGCCGCTTCCCCAATTCGAGTTACGGTCTGAACTAGATTCATGGTTTTCGGATTGACTAAGCTCTAGGAGCTGATAGAGCCTTCAGCGCTCCGGTCCTAACGAACTTCGTCTGAGCGCGTTTTTGAGGGCTTAATTCTGAACGTGCGTCAACTCCAACATTCAACGGGCGTGGCGAGCGCCGGGTTTGTATGAATACCTCTGGAGTTACGTGTGCGTCAATACCGATGCGTCATTCCCATTATCACTTACAGATTTTACCAACACGCACCAGTTCGTCACCTTCCGTCGGTACCAAGGGAGCATCAGAAAGACTTCCCATCCGAGCAAGGATTCTCAGCGCCAGCAACTACTTCTTCTGGGTCAGGATTGTTGACCATTTCAACCCCCCTTGGCTGGTTCTTTTCCCGCTGTCCTGGGGGAGAGAAACGACACCCAACCGCAGGACCTGCTGATTCTTAGGCCCAAACGCCACCCGGCCAACAAAGTGGATATCAAACGTCAAACGTTCTATTGAAACCAGAAAAGCCATCGACCTATTACCTTTCTGTCGCCAGACTGTCTTTGGCTTTCCCATCAAAACGACCGCGCCGTTTCCCGACGACAGCACGCTCTGACGGTTAACAGCGCTCCAATCGTCCTAACTATCTAGGCCGCCCCGACTGACCACCACCACCGGCGGAGGGATTGTAAAATGAATGAAACTCGTGGTCTGAAACACCGTAATCACTAGAGTTTCCGACTGGCATAGAGGGATGTTGGGATGGGTGGGGTTGACGGTACAAAGGGCTGTCTTTCGTCGGGACGCGTGTATGCAGGCGGAGTAGGGAACAAGAGTAGAGGCTGTTCATACGATCCCTCTCCGATGTCGCCTACGTACGTGCATCTTAGGATAAGTTTATTCTCAACGGAAAAGTGCTGAGTCTGCGAGTGGTGGTCGGCCAGGTGCGGCTTAGTTGGTCGAGCCGCGTCCCAACGCGGTCTATGGCCGATGACAGCATACTCCAGCGCCATAGGCGTACTTCAATCAATGGCCAGATTTGTACGCAGTGTGATATCTGTAGTGGCATATTCGAAACGGTCCTTTTGTTCCTAAGTGGGTTTGATCAAGCGTCTCTAGATGGTATTATGGTAAATGCATTCGGGCAAATTGCCCACCTCTGGTATTTTTTTTCGCCGCGTAATCTACGTCTCACGGTTCGTGTGATGGTATAGAGTGACCAATCGGCTGCCGGCATTTCTTACTTGTCCCGAAGGCCCTTTCAAGCTTATTACTGATCTGCGAGTCGGAAGAAGCTGTTGTCACCGGCGTGCACATCAGCCCCTTAGCCCATCTACAACTAGGTGCAAACCGTGCGGTTAGAGGGTTTGCGTATCCGGGCCCCCGGCTCTCTGCCGCTGCGCTGTCCAAGACCCTCAGCACACCGGATGCGCCCAGAACGCGCATAGCAATTTCAGTTCAAGAGATGCTCGCGTTGCTATATCCTGAGGTTCCTAAGATGCTCATGTTTTAGCTTGGGTTGCTCGCCAACCTTGGTTTCGAGCCCCCGCTCGTCTACCTCCCACGGTTCGTGTGATCTTGGAGTACCTTAAGTTTGTCGCTCTTGCCTCAATCGTCCGTCTGCTTTAATTCAGCGCTGACCAAGACCTTGCTCTTTTTGACAAGGATAAAGATAATATATGCGATCAGATGGGCTATAGCAATGGTTGATTTCAGCTGGCGGACGTGCGTTGAGTGGTGTGAATGACACCGGACGCTCAGAAGTCGGCATTATACCCTCAGCTCTCTCTAGCATGGTTTTATAAACCTATATTACTTTGGGTAGATTTTGATATGATAGTGCTATGACTTTTCCCTAGCGAAGGGCGAGCGTCTCGGCGGCGATAGCTGGCGAACGCGAGGCCTTCGCTCTGTCACGAATTCTGGGACGAGTTTCGTAATGGCTAATCATGTATACTAGCTAGTAGGTACATGAGCAATTCATCCTTTGTTGCCAGAACTCCGACGTTGCACTGAAAACTCCCTCAGAGGAGTCACAATCAGAGATCGGAGCCTTGCGGTCTGTCGGGAGATTAGTTTCTCTCTACGGATATCCTGGAGCTCCTCTACTATGATTGTGCATTTGAGCACGAGCGGCGAGCAACCCCTGTCGCACCCTTGCGACGTTGCAAGTCCGAATCTAATTCAATTCTTTGCGTGTGCGGGACATTTGCCTAATTTGGAAGGGAGAAATCTTGTCTCATGAAACCGCATCGCGAATTCTGTTTCGACGCTACGTCCCCCCAATATGAGCGGAAAAGGGTGACCGTGCCCGTTGCAAGGAAGGACTTGGGCGGTCGCTCGAGAGATGAATTAGAATATTTCTTCTTCGGCATACTGTAGCTCGACGATCTTGATTGCCTGTGCCGAATTCCTGGGACTGAGGGTTGAATTGGTGACGCGGACGATGATAAAGTGGCCATCTATTTGGTAAAGGAGGACGATGCGGGCCGAGTGAAATAGACATGAGGTCTCACTCTATTTGCAACAGCACCGGCCCACACGCGCATTCGTTTCGGCATGTATATAACGCACCGTTGTCATGAGTACCAGCTCCTTGGACTTAAACATATTCGAACACATACCTCCTCCCGGCTACGACCACCCTGATTAAAACCTCTACGCTTCAGCCCAATTGAGGTCTCGCGTTGCGGGCTAGCAGGTTGGAAAAGCCACACAGCATTCACCTGAATAACAATGCACCTGGTATCTTTCGAGCGAGATGCGAACCGTGTTCAGAACCCATGTCTCACTCCGTTCGGAAATTTCATCCAAGCCGTGAGAGCAAGAGGTGGGGTCCATTGACAGCTGTTTGCACCACGTGCCTGAATTTCAACATCGACTGACCTCCCGTCCCCGTCCTCCAGCGTAGCTCCTCCATGTCCACTGGTTGCCTCTCACTCCAACTCCCTTCTTACTGCCACCGGGGATAAGGTGCACCTCCAAGCTATCCCTTGACAAACGCGCTTGTCCAGGCTCAACTACCAAATATCCGCCTACCGTCCTTTCGACCCATCGACGCGGTCATGATCATCGAATCCATCGAACGACGGTACAGACCTTAGCCCACGTTCGGATGTCAAGCACGTCATCTTGAGGAACGAGTGCATTTAACGACTCTAGCAGTCGCTCCTGATTTTTACGGACTTCAATTTGCGTTCACTGGGTTTCATCGGATGATGATGGGTCTCGCTAGATACCCCATCACATCGCTGCATTCGCGAGCACATGCCCTCGACTTGGTAAGTACTACCTCTTGAGTTAGACTTATCTGGTGACTAAATTGTCCCGCGCTCCTTCCTACATTGATCTTTCTTGGCGTTCCGAAGGGCATTGTCGTGGAACCGTATTCGCGTAGCTCACTCCCTCGACTTCGAATTCGGTCACAACGGCGATCAACCCGCGTGTCTCCGCCGCCTTAGCACGAGGACTACGGAAACGTATTTTTTCATCCGCTCACCAAGTTCGGGACCCTGCAAATTCGAGCTCCTGTCAACCTATTCTATCACGGGAGCAATCGCCCCCCCGGGTCTTCAAGAATTGCAACAGCGTCGATGTTCTTCATATTTAACCAAGCCACCTTCGAAGCTCCGTCTGAACTTCTACGAAAACTGCTCCTAACCTTCGAGGCGCACTCCCCTCCGAGAAACCGTCCAATCGTTCGTGCGCGGAACATCAACTCCAGGTTCAACAAGGCGGGGCCTCGGGATTCGAATGGCGCCATCAGCCACCGCGAATCACACCGAAAACTTCAGCAGTCCTCGGATTCTACAAGACCCGCAAGTAGGAAACTACTCGAACACAGAACTCCGCCATGAGGAGCGGAAGAGCGGAGAGCATCGTGCTGTCGATCCGAGCGCTCCCATGGGCCATCGCCACAAGTCCGCACGTCGTGTCGGCTCGATTCCAACGGCAGGGTGAACACCACCCGGAGTTCCACGTGGTCCCCGGACGAACGGGATGGAAGGGAAGATGAAGGAGAACTGTGGGCGCACCGATGTGAAGAGTGGTGGGACGCGCGGCTTGTTCAAGATGGTTCGGGCCGTTCACCCCGCGATGAAAGGGACACTCGGATTGGTTTTCAAGATATCCAGCTTCGAGAAAGCGTAGCTGGTCATACCGGATTAGGCTCGGTCGGCATCTTACGTCTTCGACAACCTCGCCAAACGTCACTAAAGCATAGGAGTCCTGGCATATTCACCCTCCGTATCCCCGACTGCGAAAGCTACGGGCAGGGACAGGTTCGCCGAACAGGAAGTGTTACACGTCGGTTCGAACTTCCTCGCATCCCGTCCGCTGCTCCGGTCCCTGTTACGTCGGCTGAATCCCGACCCTTCTTGGCCGATCCAAGCTCTTATCGAATCTCCTTAAGACTCTAACCAAGAAGAACGGCCACCCGATCCTTCGAGTCGTGTTCCATCCTTCAACCCAAACATATCCTCGCCAACGACGTGAAGACACAACACGCCTCTGAAGGCTCTCTTATAGCGACAAAGGGATGCGGTCTTTATTGGCACCAGTACCTCGGCGTTTTCGTGGCGGCAATTCCAGCAAGTGCCAACTCCCAAAACCAGAGCGACTCCGATGGACCAAATTCATCCACTGACGACGAATCGAACGAACGCATGGATCGGAACGCTGTCGTTGGTAGGAGTGTATGTTGAGGATTATCGACCGGAAGTGGGGAGTGAGGAGGGGTTTGACATTGTAGAGGGTGAGGTTGAACTGGAGACGCGAGCCTCGTGGGCGGAGTTGGACGAAGCCGAACGGAAGGCCAATATTCATCGGGGAACCTCCCCAACTGCGAATGAGCGCTAGCATCTTTCAGCAGCGCGCTTCTCGGACACATATGATGTTGACTGGTGGGTGTTGCGTCCGCCCCTGGAAGGTTGAGGTGGAGTTTACGGATGGGTTCCAGAGCGGTCTGTCATCGCTGGTAGTGTGTTTCAGTCTTAGCTGCTGAGCTCGGGTGATGGGGTCAACATGCACGATATCTAGTATAGGAACACAGTACAATACGTTGCCTAAAATGGTCACCCTTTTTGTTGCATATTCCGCGCAGCTTGAGATCTTGGACCGGGTTTCCGGATCCTCCACTTCGTCCAAACGAGGAGAACTACCCAAGCGTTCGACCTTGCAATATCTGGCTTTTTTGGGGGGGGGGAGGGGGGGAAGCTTAACGCAAAGGTGCCGCCTCTGGGCTAGGGCTCTGTGAGCAACCAAACGTTTCAAACACCCTGTTTGAAACACAGCGTTATTAACTGTTAATAACAGCGTTAGAAAGGGTGAGGGGGGTTTGGGGGTGGTTAGTAACACTAGTAATAACTTCGGCAGCAGCTTGCCGAAGGAAGTGCCTGGCGCATCAAATCCCCTCTTGGGGCTGCTTCGTCAGCTATCAGGGGCTGAATAGCTTACCTTTATCGTTGCCAATGCCTCGGGAAAACATGAAAACGCGAACATGTCCGGTTTAGTTTCAGATTAAACACGATCCTTCCTCCGTCTTTCTGTTTGTAGGCAATGGCGCCGTTGGCACCATTTAGCAGGCAGGTCAACACCTTTTTTCAGTACCTATCGCACTCCATTACTCGCTTCTAGCACTCGTATTGTAGTGTGCACTCACATCCGCATATACCACGCATCATAGACCTGTTGGTGATTCAAACACCTGTTTTTAACACTGGTGTTTGAAACACCGTGTTAGAAACACCGGTACCGTTAGAAAGTAGCGGCGAGTTTCTCACAGAGCCCTACTCTGGGCGATATAGACCAAGGCCGCTAGCAGAGTACAGCTGCTAAGAGCGGACCCACCAGTACATGATTGTGCTGCATTCTACAGTCCCGTGAAACTCACAAAAACTGTACTCTACAACCCCGCGAAAAAAATCCTCTCCCACAGTTTGAGAGAAATGCAGGACGTACCCGAGAGGACACCAACGCGCATTGTACACAAAATACAGAATAATACAGATAAATAAGGGAATATAAATATGCAACCCGGCATTTCGGCGAAATGCCTTGATGCGAGTGGCTTATCAATATATCAAAACCTTGCGTTAGTCAGCATTTCGAGCAGATTTCAGCCCAGTAAATCGCTCTGAACATCTCACCCGGAATACTACGTTGCACTTTGACCGAAATGCGGATACCCCTCAAAACCGTGGGATGAGTGTCACTTGTAGTTGAGAGGGCTCCAGACACGCGTCCGGGTGCGTTGGGCTGAGAGATGATGCGCTTGTCTCCATTTGTGGCGTCTTGCCTTGTCCAACGCTTCAATCGAGAGGCGGCCCTCCATCGGAAAGCAATACGCCTCACATGAAGATTATGTTTCGAGCCAGAATTCATATCCGGGTGTCTCCGAGTGGCGAACAAGTGAGACCGATTGTGTAGTCTGTTCGCGCTGTGAAAGAGGGTGTCTCCTTTCCCCTGCTTGGCCACACAAATATTTGTTCCTTTCGCCTCACCTCCTGCACTTGCACGATTCACGACACCATCCGAAGCAGAAACCCTTCTAATGAACCTCAGAAAAGGAGCATCTCTGTTCGGCACGCAAGGTGGCTCTACAATAGAAGGCCGGTTGCAAATAGACTTCGGTCTGGCGCTGAAGTTCGAGGGCTCCCTTGAGGAACCAGCCGACCGGGTCTGGTTCATGGACTACATACAGAGGTGAGAGGGTTTGAGATGATGCGCCTGACCTCAAAAGCGGACAAACGAGCTCACGATGATCCTCAAAGCTCCTTCCCCTGAATTTCCTTTCCTCTATCCTCAACCATCGCAGAATCCTCACCGGAACAAACGCGCTCTCAACCTTTTCCCGATCATCCCCCAGCTTTATTCGACTTAGTCCACATGGCGGATGGCCAGCCACCCCAGCAGGGAAGCCCTCGAGACCCACTCAGCAAAGCTGTAAGTCTTGCTCGTAAATATGATGCTGGGAGAGTCACTCAAACAACGCTTTGAAGACGGACATTCTTAACCAAATGTCTAGCTATCGAATTGACCCAAGAAGAATCAAAACGGCAGGATCTCAGCCACGTGCCCGAGGAGCGCAAGGCACTATTATCATTGGAACCATCATTTCTTCTGCAGAGGTTACGACGTGGGTCCCTGAACAACTCACGGCACAGCTCCTTGAGGCGGGATTTGCAATAAAGAAGCTGGAATGGGACCTTACGGATGCTGAAGAATCGGTGAATTTCTTCAAGGTATGGTCGTTTCCGGACCGTTGCCTTTCGTGCTCTAATTCAGTATTATCAGTCCTTCGTCAACGAGCTCAGTCTGATGGTGACACTCTCTCACCCTAACATTATCCAACTGGTCGGATTTGTCGAGGACACGGCGAAGAGTGATGCCTGGATCATATTGCCTTGGGAAGGAACGGAAACGTCCGAGAGTTTTTGCAGTCCGGCGAGTGGGAATTCCAGAGCGTATCTCGCTCGTGAGTGCGCGTCAAAGGATGATAATACCAAGTGAACTTACCGAATGTTTACTAGATCCAAGATGTCATCAATGGCGTCGAGTACCTCCATTCTAGACAACCTCCGATCTGCCATGGCGACCTTAAGTCGGTGAGTTTGCAAGGTAGTCGTCTGAAATACCAGACACTAATTAGCCCACTTCCCAGCTAAACATCTTAGTAAACTCCTCTTACCATGCCGTGATCACGGATTTCGGGTCAGCACGTACTAAAGAAACCGTCGGCACGAAGAAAGCGAGCCATGGGCTTGAGCCGCCTTGCCACCACACAGTCAACCCCGACAACGCTCCAGAATCAGCATCACTGAAGATCACATTGAACCCCGATACTTTGGAGCTCAGCTTAACACCACAAGGATGTTCGATTCGATGGATAGCTCCCGAAGTGCTAGACGATAACGTGCAGGATTTACCAAGTGATATGTGGGCAATCGGCTGGATTTGCTGGGAAGTACGTCAGGTGTGGAGAAACCTCGCCGCTTTTCGCTTATTTGTGTCGCTATACTTCAGATTATCACTGGCAAAATACCCTTTGAGGAAATTGATTCTCAGGGGGCAGTTATCGAGCGCGTTGTGAAAGGAAAACTGCCTGCGATCCGAGAAGATACCCAGTTGTCTCATGTTCTCAAGCTTTGTGGCCTAATGTCGGACTGTTGGCTCTTGAATCCAAAGAAAAGGGTAAACGCTTCCGACCTTCAGCGAAAGAGTCGCTTTATGGTGAGCCCCTTGATGTAGGACTTGGGGGACCACGCTGAAATGAGTCCGTTGCCAGCCATCTACAGTACCTTCACGCGATAACTCTGGTGGCGTGAATAACGCTCCGCAGCATTACTCCAAGAACTAGGCCAAATGTATACCCTCCAAAACGACACGATGATGGCCGAATATCACTACCAGCTAGCATTCGAGGTTGCGTCTCGAACGAAAGACTTGGAAGCGAAGGCGAACGCGTTGCGCCATTTAGGAGAGATCTATCGTGCCCAGTCGAGGAATCGAGAGGGGGAGCAGGCTTTGAGGGAAGCATTCGAGATCTACTCTCAGCTCGGCTATGATTCGGGTACCACAAGCACGTTGAAAAGTCTGGGAGAGATCTACAGCGCTCAAGCGAGGTATCAAGAGGCGGAGAAGGTTTTTAAGAAAGCGTACGAAATCTACTCACTAGTCGGCTTTGATTTGGAGGCCGCGAACATCCTGGAAGGACTGGGAAGCATTTACTTTTGTCAGTCGAAGTATCGAGAGGGGGAGAAGTCTTTCCGGGAGGCACACGAAATCCACTTGCGTATTGGAAATGAGCTGGGTGAGGCAAACGCGTTGGACGGTCTCGGGAGGCTCTATCGTGTGCAGTCGAGGTATCAAGAAGCGGAAAATGTTTTGGGAGAAGCGCATGAGATTTACTCCCGCATCGGCAATGAGGTCGGTGCGGCGAACGCGTTGGGAAACCTGGGCAACCTTTACTCTAGTCAGTCGAGGTATCAAGAGGCGGAGATGGCTTTGAGGAGAGCATATGAGATCCACGCGCGTATTGGCAATGATTCAGGTTCAGCAAATATGTTGGATAGTCTGGGAGAGAATTATCTCGCTCTCTCGAGGAACCAAGAGGCGGAAGATGCTTTGAAGGAAGCGTACGAGTTCATTCCTGTATTGGAGATGAACTTGGTGCAGCAAACGCGTTGGACAGTCTAGGGATGTGCTATCGTCCTCTCTCCAGGAATCAAGAGGCATAAAGGACTTTGAAAGAGGCGTACGAGATCCACTCTCGCATTGGGAATGACCTGGGAGAAGGGAACGTGCTGAGATGTCTGGGAGAGGTTTATGACGCCTGTTCGAGAGATCAAGAGGCGGAGATTGCTTTGAAAGAAGCGCATAAGATCCACTCGCGGATTGGAAATGAACCCGGGGTAGCGAACGCGTTAAGCTGTCTAGGGGGCATCTACTGCGCCCAATCGAGGCATCAGGAGGCGGAGAGTAATTTGAGGGAAGCGCTTGAAATCCACTCCCGCATCGGCAGTGAGGTTGGTGCGGCAAACGTGTTGAGCTTTCTCGGACGGGTTTACAGTGCTCGGTCAAGCTATCAAGAGGCGGAAACGGCTCTGAAGAAAGCGCACGAAATCTACTCTCGCATCGGCAATGAGCTGGGTGTGGGGAACTCTTTGAGCGGCCTGGGACATATATACCATAATCTCGCGAAGTATCGAGAGGTGGAGGAAGCTTTTAAGAAGGCGGAGGAGATCTACTCTCGCGCGGGCAGCATGGTGGGCGTCGGGGACACCCTCTACGGGCGTGGAGTGCTTTATACGCACCAGCAGAAATCCGATGAAGCCCGGTTGTCGTTCTGCCAAGCGCTCTCTGCCTACGAAGGCGCCGATTCAAGCTACAATCGAGCAAGAACGCTACTTGCCCTTGCCTCTCTCTACCAATCCGTGGATAACTATGTCCAAGCAGAGCACTCCCTCACGGCGGCTCTTCCCCTTTGGATCGGTATTGCCCATGACTCGGGTCAAGCGTATACATATTTACTTTTATCTGACTGCTTTGAGTCTCAATCAAGACTTAATGAAGCGACGGAAGCGCTGGTTCAGGGAGAGGCTGTATTCGCTCGAATGGGGGATGACACCCAGCGCGCAGCATTGCTTGGTCGACTTGGAGAGCTGTATCTCGAGCAAAAGAGATATGACGAAGCAGAAGAATCTTCCCGTCTCGCGCGAGCTGTATACGGTACTATTGGTGATGCGCGCAGGGAAGCGTGCGAGTTGCATAGACTCGGGCGATTGTCCGGAGTTCAAGGACGACACCAAGAGGCAGAAGAGCATTTTTCTCAAGCGCGCATCATGTCCGCTGGTATTTCCGACTCTGATGGAGAGCTAGAAGCCTTGCATGGGCTCATGATAGAATGCCACCAACAACGGAAATTTACCGAACTGCGGACATATTGCATGGATGCCTGTGAGATTTACACTCGAACTGACAAGGCAATGAGCGAGCTTTGTGCCGAAGTTTGGAATTTAGTTCAAAACTTGTAACAGCCTGCTGCATGGCTATGTCAAGGTCTGCCAAAGCTGGAGCTCAGATGGCTCGCCTTCGCGTAGATATGATTGGATCGTATGCTACAGCACTGCCCACTACAACTACAACTACAACTACATCAGCAAAAAGCCTTTTGCTATATATTTCTTATGAAAACTATATAGCATACATATGCTATATATTAGGCCTTGAGTATATATTAGATCATAGCATCTCATTGCATCTCATACCACTGTATATCAATTTATTGCAAATAATTTCTCCATAGCACCATATCATTTTATATCAGTATATCCCTGTAGCTTTGTTGCATTTCATATTAGTTTATACTCTCATTGCATCTTATAGCAGGTTATCTCTGTATTGCAACACATAGCATGATATATCCACATAGCACGATATATCTTGGTATACCACAACCCACCTCACTTAGCTTTGGGATTCAGAATTGAGAGCATGAGCCAGCGCATCAGCAGATGCTGAGAGATTTATTTGCACAAGTTCAGAAGAAAATATATTGAATAACCCATAGATACAAGATGTGGGTTGTGGGAGTTGGGATGGGATGGGAATTGGAATGGGATTGGGAGGTGTTGAGTCTGGTGTCCGGTGAGTTCACCTTTTGTTTGTTTTTGGGGAGTGGGGGGACCAGTTTTGCTTTGTGGTGGCCTGTTGGTGTGTTGTTTTGGGGGCGTGGGAACGGGCCGTTTGAACGAACACGCGTCCCCTCCTCCGATCCCCCCTCCACTCCTCTGACCTCCCCAACTCAAGCACTCAGTCTCTCATGCCCCCACAAGTCATTCATTGACATTAGGTAAGCATAATACAAGCCTAACTACGTTCTTTATTCCCTTTTAGGCTCCTGGTGATGGGTGGACTCTGTGGCGAAATTTTCGAACGGATGTTGTTTAATGAGAACAAGTGAGCCCCACCCCCCGTCGAGCCTTTTGTGCTGATTCAACTAAATTTCTAGGTTTATTACGTAACCTTTCAGCAACAGCAGTCGCACTGGGGGGTGTCGGTGAAGGGGTTGACTTGGGTTGAGGCCGTCACCTCCCTTTGAGTCCCCGAGCCACCAAAACCCCCCGAGTTGCATAGACTCCTGCCACCGCCCTTGACCTCGCCGCTGCTGTCTTCAACCCTCGCCGCTGCTGTCCTCGACCCTTGCCGCTGCCGTGCTCGACCCTCGCCACCACCGTCCTCAACCCTCGCCACCGTTCCCAACCCCTGTCACCACGACCCCCAACCCTCGCCACGTTCTTGACCCTCACCATCGCTCTTGACCCTCACCACCGCTGTCCTCGATCCCCGCCACCGCTGTCCTCCCAATCCTCACCACCACCGTCCCTGCCGTTCCTGACACTCGCCACCATCATCCCAATGCTTGCCGCCGCCGTCCGCCCTTGCCGTCATTCCCGACCGTCGCCACCGCCGTCCCCCACCCTGACCGCTGTTCCTGACCCCCACCCCTAGCACCATTCTCGGCCCTCGCTGCCGTCGTTCTCAACCCCCGGCACCGTTGTCCTCAACTCCCGACAGCACTGTTCTTGACCCTCACCACCGTTCCCACCTACCACCATCCTCACCCGCCATTGTTGTCACCGTCGCCATTCCCCTCATTGTCGGACCCCCACCACTGCACCCGCCGCCATTCCCGTCACCACCGCCGTCGTCCCCACCACTGTCCTCAACCATCACCACCACCGCCCCCAACCCATGCCACCGCCATTCTCAACCCCCATCCCCGATTCTCATTATTAAATATCCCAATATATGTATAAAATATCCCATAATACATTGTTAGCAAATAGTCCTATGTAGAATATCAAATTATATCAGATGGTATAGACTGCCATTAAATGCAATAAGTTGAGATAGGAAAATACTATGCTACCCCATGCTATATGGAGACACCACTATGAACTGCAATAAAGTACAACAAACCGCTATGGGAATGTATATATGCTATATACCAATTAGAGATAAATATGCTGGTATAAACTGCTATAAACTGCTATAAGCTGCTATAAACTGCTATATAGCTATAAGTGCTATATAGCAGTTTATAGCAGCTTATAGCAGTTTATAGCAGTTTATAGCATCTTATATCAGGGACCCATTTTGCTGATGTACGCACTTCCAATACCCGGTTATCCCGCGACTGTCCGCTCTCTTCCTCGATTTCTCTTCTCCGTTACTATTGTAAAGATTTTACCAAAAGTTTCTTCTCCGCTGTATCCTTGCTTCCAACGTATCTCTGACAACTCGTCACATGGCTGAGGGCAGCTTGAGGCTCTCCAAGCACTCACCCTCCTTGCCATGTACACAGCTACCGAATGCCTTGGGACAAATAAACAGGTAGATATTCTCGCAAGACTTAATATTTTATCTCGCGTATCCTTCTTGGGTGCATGAACTTAGGTGAGAAACTTTGCTCCTGAGCCAGATCACCGCAAGCAGAGAGACCTAATGGGCCTACAAGGACTCAGGCTCCCCGAATTAGAGATTGCGCATAAAAGCTCTGTTTGCCAAAGGTTAAAAGCTGATCCGTCCATGTTTTAATTCATGTTTAAAGTCATGAGCGCGTATGGAAGGTATGGAATGGCTTGAGGCCTTGTGCTGTTCGTTGTTCGGCTGTTCTTCCTGGAGCGTCTCCCGTAGTTGCAAGGAGCTGGATCCGAACATTATTTTTGTCGCAATATTTGTGTCTCGAGATTCATCAATAACGCATCAAAGTGACTGAAAGAAATGCTCAAGGAGACCGCATCGATGGAGAGGGAAGAATGTCGCACGCATTGGGAGGCAGGACGTGGAGGGATAGCCTAGACAGCGGACTGCAGTCTTGGTCAAAGTAGAAGTCACATTAGCAGGGGCTTTAGCTCCGCTCGAGCCACGCGTAAATTCCGCTAGGGAAGTGGCCGAAGATATACGTATGTATGCATCTCGCCGTTTGATCAAGAGCTCGTTTTCCTAGCGCTCGTAGGAACTGCGCGGCTTTACTCCATACAGTTCTCTCCTTAAGTTAAGGATAGGACGTAAGATATGGAGGTGACGCCTAAGGCGCCATCTAGAGACGGGAGGCCGTGACGTCGTCACGAAGTCAACGTCCCGATAAAAGTGGTTGGAGTGTTGAGTACGACGATCACGACATACGATACTCAGAATTCCGCCCTAGTACTGCTTTCTTCTTGTAATATCAAAGCATTTGGCTGGACGGTGGGATTGGGGAGTAAGGAAGGGCTCATGCCAAAGGGGGCCGGCTATGTTAACTTGAACCTCGGACGCAAGCGCCGAGGCGCACCAACTTCAGGACTAATCATAGGAACACTTCCCAGACCTGGGAATGGGTTGGCACCTTTCGACTATTTCGTCTTGGGCATGGAGAACTTTCAAGCTAAGAATGTTGAGTCTATCATTGTGCCGATAGTATGAAACGGTGCCAATGCGGTCGGTAGTACCGGTGGCGCTCTCGACGCTGAATTCGGTTGGTGGAGCCAACCTGTGCAATGTCTCCTATTGGCCGGGAAGTACAGATGAAAGATTCTTTTGTTTGTGGGGCGAGGTCATTCCAAGCTACATTGGGTGGGCTTGGTTGGCACATTGCGTTACGCCAATCGCATGCAGACAATTCAATAGATCGGCGGAAGATGATCGAAAGAAAGACACCACTTCATTCAGCCCACCAGGACTTCCCACTGACAGATCGCGACACCCGACACTTGATTGTTCAAACCCTGAAAGTAGCGGACTCTCAGTGCACCATCGCCTGAACGAAAGTGTCCCTTAGCTCGACCACTTCCTCTCATACTAGATCTCATGTTCCCCCATCTGAAACCGAGGAATGAGGGTTGGGTTAGCTTTGGGGGCCAATTGTTAATCCGATATACGGGGATATAGGGTCCCAGACCCCAGGTACCGAATGGCATCGGCCTAAGTCAACTGGCAGGTAGGGCGGTCTGCGGGAAAGCATTCTCGCTTGGACTCGATGGAGCTCAGGGTTCACGTGAGAATTTCCGGGCTTATCCTCAACGTAAGAAGGTCCCCGGCTGAACAAGCGAGACTAGACCGATATAGGTGAGCGATAAAATAGCAGCTAGTAAGTCTACTTTACAATGTTCTCAGTAGAATCTTGTTGGAAAGAGAGTGGTGGAGTGGTCTTGGCTCTTGCTGTATTCAAGGCGCACCGGATGGCACCGCCCACTCCAGTCAGCAGGTCGCGATATGTGCACTCCACAACATGCTCCCAACTGTCCGTGCATCGAAGATCTGGCCAGGTACTCCGGGGATTGCCTGGGCTCGGTGCCGATGGAAGCCGGTTCAGAACTCAAGCCACTCTGCCAAGCCCTTGTCCGACGGCGCGCTAGTGTGATAAGGGTCAAGTTGGCGTGCATCGGAATAATCACGGGGACAATTCCAGCTAAGCGCAGTCAAATCCTCTACAAATCAGTTCACTTTCTTCGATTCGTGGATTTTTAGGTTTTACCGTAGCGATATCGTGGGCGTGCCCCTGAATGTTGGAGAAGCGATCGTCGAGGACGGGCAATGCCCCCTCCACGGAGCCACCTTCGCTAGTCATTAGTATTAGCAGGGTTGCTCGGTAAACGTCAATGAACAAGCGCTCACACCGTGGTTTGGGTCGTGTCTTCTCGCTCCAACTGCACCGAAAGCCACTGGCAGTGAGATGTGGCAGAATGGTGGTCACTTTGCACCCGTGGCTTCTAGAGATGCATACAAACAATAGTTAGATAAAGATTTCTGAGTCGATGAGTGACAGACTCTGATGCTAAAATGATTGTATCTCTGTCGTGCACACAGTTGTTCCTGCTGCGAATATGAGAGCGACCCTCCAGTTCTCGTTCTAACGGTAATGGGCGACGTGCATTATTTGGGGGCGATGCGCTTGAACCCCGGAAAATGTTCAAGTCTAGCCCAGCTCAGGATAGGCTCGATATTGGTTACGGCAAGTCTGTTTTAGGAGGGTCTCGATAGGCCCGTGAGAGCAGCACCAGACTAAATACCGAATGTTCTGTTACACTTTCCGCAGTCCCGGAGCAGATACCACTACTTTGTACAAGTAGAGCAATTGGGCTTTGGAGTGGAGGATCGGGCAAACCGAGCGCGGCCTCTTGCGTAGAGGCCCTACGCAAAAGATGACAGACTTGAATGATTAGGAGTAGCAAATCATGCGGGACCAGTGAATTCAAGTGAACGAAGCTTTAATAGGTGGCGTTTATGACTTTAAAAGCCATCGAGTGAGCCCGCGTCTGTGCTCGAAGTCCATCCGCCCTCGAACATTCCCTTCCTGTGGAAGACGTTGTCGCCAAATAGCCGCCCCATAGAGCCACTGCATCAAATTCTCCTTTCCACAGTCCACCACAACCAGCTTCCCTTGGAATGGCAGACAATCCTTCACCTCGGGCCATCGAACCCCAAGACCCGCTCGCTAAAGCCGTAAGTCTTTCCAACATACCGAACGCAGCAATGACGGCGACTGAAGTCAGGTTGTGAAGCGGGAGCTTATGAACGGAATGTCCGAGTACCGACTTGATCCCAGTATGATCAAAATAGTCGATATGGAACCACGTGCAAGAGGCGGGCAGAGCACCATCGTCATAGGGACTGCCGTTCCTCCCAATGAAGTCCCGACCCATATCCCCGAGGACCTACTGAAAAGGGTTCTCGATACAAAATTTGCAGTAAAAAGACTTGAATGGGACTGTGAGGATGCCGAGGACTCGGTGAGATTCTTCAAGGTAAAGTAGTTACAAAGCAGTCCCTTCCCCACTCTAATTCCCCGTTATCAGTCCTTCGTCAATGAGCTCAGCATAATGGCTACACTCTCCCACCCCAACATCGTTCAGTTCGTTGGCTTTATCGAGGATATGCCGAAAGGTGTCGCTTGGATTGTCATACCTTGGGAAGCGAACGGAAATGTTCGAGAGTTTTTGCAGTCCGGCGAGTGGGACATTCCGGAACGGATCTCACTGGTGGGTGCCGACTTGAAGCCTGCCAGGCCTGTACAGCTGAGGAAGATCTTAGATTCAAGATGTAGTTAACGGGGTGGAGTACCTCCACACTAGGCGACCTCCCATTTGCCATGGCGATCTCAAGTCGGTGCGTTTGTGGAATTGCCATTGGAGATACCCTACACTCATTAACGCTTTGCCTAGCTGAACGTTCTCGTCAAATCCTCATATTACGCGGTAATTACGGACTTTGGATCAGCTCGGTTTGAAGCAAATCCCAACGCGGTGAAGCATGATAATGTTTCGGTGGAGCAACATGCAATCAAGAATGGCATGTCTGAAAAGTTGACTTCTCCGAAAATTGTTTTCAACCCCACCACATCGGAGCTCACTTTAACAGGGCCCATGTTTTCTCTCCGATGGGCAGCTCCTGAGGTGCTGGATAATGGAGTCCAAGACTTAGCTAACGACATGTGGGCCGTTGGCTGGATTTCCTGGGAAGTAAGTCGGATAGCGAATTGTTACTACGTTGACTCATTCGTATACTATGCTTCAGATCTTCTCTGGAAAATTGCCGTTCGAGGAGCTCGATCGCCAGGAGAATATTATAGTGCGCATTATCAACAACAAATTACCCGAGATCCGGGATGACGCAAAGCTTTCCAACGTGCTCATGCTCTGTAATCTAATTTCGAGCTGCTGGGCCCTGGAGCCAGCCGAGAGGATAAATGCCTCCGTTTTACAGCAAAGGATTGGCCTCATGGTAAGTATGTTCATCTAGTAACACACCACAAGGCTTAATGACTCGCTTGGCAGCCATCTACACTCCCGTCGAGCAATGCCTCTGGTGATGGAAAAGTGCAGTCTGCAGCACTTCTCAATGCGCTGGCCAGGATGTATCAGTTGCAAAGCAACGAAATGATGGCCAAGTCCCACTATCTCTCGGCGCTCGATCTTGCATCTAGAACTAAAGACAGCCAGGCTCAGGCAATGGCATTGGATGGTCTTGGAAAAGTTTACCGCTTTCAGTCCCAAAACCAAAAGGCGGAAGAGCTTTTCCAGAAGGCGCATGAGATTTACTCTCGAATCGGAGATAAACTGGGTGCGGCAAACACGTTGGATCATTTGGCAAGCGTCTACAGCTCTCAGTCGAGGTATCAAGAGGCGGAAAAAGCTTTCACAGAAGCTCACGAGATTCACAGTCGCATCGGGCATGAGCTGGGTGTCGCGAATGCGTTGGATGGTCTAGGAGATACCTACTACAATCAATCGAAGTATGAGGAGGCGGAAAAGGCTTTCAGAGAAGCGCACGAGATCCAGTCTCACGTCGGTAATGAGCTTGGTACGGCGAATGCGCTGGGCCGTCTAGGAAATATCTTTGATATTCAGTCAAGGCACGAAGAGGCAGAGAAGGCTTTTAAGGAAGCCTACAAGATTCACGATCGAATCGGCAATGCATCGGGCGCAGCGAATGCGTTAGACGGTCTGGGAGAGATGTACCATGCTCAGTCGAGATATCAGGAGGCGGAGAAGGTTTTGAGGGAGTCGCACGATACTCACTCTCGAATCGGCAGCGATACGGGCTCGGCGAATGCGCTGCTTGGTTTGGGGAAGATCTACCTCGCTCAGTCAAGGTTTCCCGAGGCGGAGAAAGCTTTCAGGGAAGCGCACGAGATCCACTCTCGCACTGACAATGAGAACAGTGTCGCAGAAGCGTTGGCCGGTCTGGGGTATTTCTACCTTTCTCAGTCGATGTATGAAGAAGGAGAAAAGGCCCTGAAGCAGGCGCATGAGGTTTACGCTCGCACCGGGCATGAGCTGGGTGCAGCGAGCGCATTGGAGGGGCTCGCGCAAGTGTTCGGTCAGCATTCAAGGTACCAAGAGGCGGAGGAAGCTTTGAAGGAAGCGTACGACACCCACTCTCGCATTGGCAACAAGCAAGGTAAAGCCAACACGCTGGGTATGCTGGGAGAAGTCTACCGGTTTCAGTCGAAGTATCAAGAGGCGGAGAATGCTTTGATTGGAGCTCAAGAGATTCACTCCAGCATTGGCAATGGCAATGACCTAGGTGCAGCGGCGGCCTTAGGCGGTTTGGGCGAGATCTATCGCGCTCAGTTGAAATACGAAGAGGCAGAGAAGTCTTTGAAGGAGGCGCACGAGATCCACCGTCGCATCGGGAATGTGCGAGGTGCGGCGAGCGCGCTGGTCGGTCTGGGACACACGTACCTTCCTCAGTCGAGGTTCCAAGAAGCGGAGAAGGCCTTTGGAGAAGCGCACGAAGTCTACGCCAATATAGACAGTAAACTGGGAGCGGCAAGCGCATTGGAAGGTCTGGGAGTGATCTATCGTGCTCAATCAAAGTATCGAGAGGCGGAAGATGCTTTGAGAAAAGTGTACGAGACCTACGTCAGTCTCGGTCACGAACGAAACGTCTCGGACGCCCTCCATGGGCTCGTACTGCTTTATAGCGAGCAAAGCAAATACGAGGAGGCGCGGTCGCTGCTATGTCAAACCCTTGTCGAGGACAATAGTACTGAATTAGGGTATGGCCGCGCAAGAACGCTGATTAGCCTTGCCCAACTCTATCAAGCAGAGGGTAACTCTCCCGAAGCAGAGGCCCCTCTCAGAGAAGCCCTCACTATTTCGAGTAGGATCGCCCACGATGAGGTTCAAGCGAATGCTTTGACGAATCTAGCCCAAGTCTTCCAATCTCAATCAAAATACGACGAAGCAACGGCAGCCCTCGCCGAAGCGGAGGCTACATATGTGCGCATGGGTGACGATCACCGTCGCGCAGCGGTTCTCGATCGACTCGGAGATGTTTACTGTGCACAGGCCAACTATCCCGAAGCCGAGGAGTCCTATCATCTCGCTCAGGCCATTTACGCCAGCATGAGCATCGAGAGTGGCGAAGCGCTGGAGTTGCGCAGCCTCGGGGCGCTGTACTTTGCTCAAGGAGAATATCACGATGCAGAAGAGCATTTCTCTCTGGCATGTGTCACATCGGCTGGCGTTGCCGACGATGACGGTCAAGCAAGAGCTTTGGATGGCTTGATGTCCGCATGCGCCTGTCAAAGCAAATTCGCTGAAATGGCGTCGCACTGCATGCATGCCTGCGAGATTTACATTCGAACTGACAAACCACCAAGCAAGATATGCGCAGGAGTTTTGGAAGCCATCCGGAGCTCCGAACAATCCATCGTATCTCAAGGTTGAGGTTGAGGGAGTTATTGGCACGATTCGTATCTCTGCTCCCCAAAGGCTCTAAGCTTAGATACAAATGTCTTTATAATGTTTCGACTGATTGTACGGTATGAATTACCATCACAAGGCTCCTGAAATGGAGAATTGCGGGAATGATTGGCCATGGCATGCGAACAAACCCTGAATAGTACCAATCAGTGTATGTACCTCTATATTTAGCCAACCGCGACCTGAGTGTCAAGGTTTCGACGTGTGGTAATATACTAGTTGACCTTGATATGGGAGACGAAGCAGGTCCCACCCTCTGATGCAGCGGTCCGGACCTATGCGAAGCCTTCTAGGGCCTTATGGGGCCACTTCCTCTGGAAATCCATAAACGAAATAGCGAGCGAGATGTGAAAGCAACAGTACTAGGCGCCAGAGGTCGACTTCGAGCTGGGAGAAATATGAGGGAAGTGGAAATATCCCAGCAGTACGCAACGTTTGTTGTGGCGATGCGCGGGAATAACCGTGCCGCCGGAGCTCGTACTACAGCGCAGGGCACCACAACCGCTCCAAACTTCGGCGCCATAGAAGCACCCTATCCATCGAGAGTGCCCTCTTACATCCCCAAGCAATAGTTCCACTGCAAAAGACTGGCCCTTTGCTATCTGAATGCCATAACACTACAACTTGTCCGTCTCACGGCGGTTGGACCTAGTATTGATCTCTCGGAACGCTCAATTCGAAGTTGGACAAAAGATATCCCTATTCGATCAGAGCATTTACGCTTACTTTCAATTGTGAATTGTGGAGGTAGTTGCTGACTAGGTTCGCCAAGCCTGATGTTTACGACTCCCTATGATTCTGCTGGTTTGAGTGGCCAATCAGCAGCGACTCTCAACCGCCGGCTTCTCGGCTCATCGCCGAACCCCACACCCCGAAGTACCCAAGCGAGATGACGCTGCACACCACAAAACGGCGTATATGTGTATCCTACGATCGCGATAGGTTATCGTGATAGCCACTTCGTCAGTGCAAGTAGTACGCATGGGCCAATTGTAGACTGTAGACATCTCCAAAACAAACCGCGGGAATATCCGGCGCGCGGGCCGCAGTGCCCCACCGCATTCCCCTTACTGCTCCAACGTCTGGTCTTTAAAAGCATGGCGACACTACCGCTTAGGAATTCCCTCTTATCATCCTCAACCACTTTTACTTGTTCTCTACACTTTCAATATCCTCGCC
This sequence comes from Tulasnella sp. 408, assembly GCA_019633405.1. Lineage (NCBI taxonomy): Eukaryota > Fungi > Basidiomycota > Agaricomycetes > Cantharellales > Tulasnellaceae > Tulasnella > Tulasnella sp. 408. The sequence goes on along the minus strand of WSTX01005303.1, from coordinate 137 downwards.
TCTGGCCGAAATTTTCCCATGGCAAATACTATGGCACCCCAATTTACAATGAGCCAGGACCAAACCAAAGCCGTGAGTACGTCTACACACGCCTCGTGTAATTGCTCGCTGAAGCAGTTCTTCGAAGCGAGAAATTC
>WSTX01005302.1:27759-57103 GCA_019633405.1 Tulasnella sp. 408 | reverse complement strand
TCGATGAGTTCTTCGTGTTCAGCAGACATGATGGAAAGCTACGGATACGGTTGAGAGTGAAGGTCGTAAAGGGTTGCAAAGTTCGTGAAGAGGCTACGCTCGAGGTCGAGTAATACGGCGACGACGCGTTCCAAGGCGGTGAAGGGGTGGTGAAAGTTTGAAACGAAATCGAACCATGGGTATGTGCGGAGTCTGAATTTGTTGTTCGACGCTGCCCGACAACCACCAGTCACCGTACACAACACGTGTAGCCTGCTCTGTTACGTCCTCTCGCTGCTCATCTATTTTTCTCGGAGGACAGCCGATACGGAGAACTCAGGGATCAATTTCTCTGTCGGTTGTTGCACCAACGCCGTTTAAACCAATGGTCCTGGACGACGCTAGCGCGGTCAACACGAGCTTCGCACCTCCGATTCAACAACAGCCGAGGCTTTTTCGGTCCAGTGCAAACCTCAGTAGCGAGGTCCCCAGGAGTACTATTATATGATGCATGGTAGATCTTTTTCATTCCAAGAAGTAGTACTATCGAGTTCTATAGTCGAGCATCTAACTCGTAACGATCCCAGACCACGCACACACGTTCGGCCGTACTCGGTTGATGTCCAAGGCATCCTCTATCTCATGACAAGCGTCTCGAAAGACTAGCGCCAAGGTCGCCTATCACGGGTACGGTTCCGACTCGAAGTCCTATTGTCGCCTAATGGACGTGCCGCATGACGTCAGCCCCCCTAAAAGTCCCACTCAGTAGCACTCCACAACGCCAGCTTGAACAGAATCAACTCTTGCTACCACCGTCTTCCAAAATGTCTACCAGCAACTTACCAAGCTTCTCGAACAACGCAGATGGACAGTTGCCGAAGGAATACGCCTTCCCGTTCTTGATCGCAGCCAAGGCTGCCGTGCTCGATTCACCGAAATGGTCGGGCAGCGACGGCTGGTGGCAGAAAGAAGGAAACAGATGGCTTGAATCCATGTCACTTAAGGTCGGTGACGAGCGCGTGGTGATTCGTTTCGCCTAGCTGAGCCGTTCGCTTTCTGCAGTTGAAGGTTCCCCTGGATAGTCTCCCTTCGAATCCGACGCCCCTCGACGTTCTGCAGTTCGCCCATGTTATCCCATCCTCCGAGCATCACGCCACCGTCTTATCCCTCCTCAGTGCCTGTCTTCTGCCGTCCGCCTCTTCATCCAAATCCAAGCAGGGGAACCAACCCGCTCCACTGAACTATACGCCTGCGACCCGAGCGCTCCTCTGGTATTCGCTCTCCCTCCTCCAGATCCCACACGAGCACCTGCTCGCAGCAGAGGACCATGTCTCCCAAGGGCTCTATGCGGAGCTCAAGAACGCCGAGATGAAAGCCAAGAGCGAGGCCGCGCGCAAAGAGCAGTCGGAAGGCTGGGGAGGCAAGTGGGGCCGACTCGCTGCGACGGTCGGAGGCGTGATCATCGGAGGAGTAGCGATTGGCATGACCGGTGGCCTAGCTGCCCCAGCCCTTCTGCCATTGTTGCCGTTCTTGACGGCGGGCTCGGCACCAATCGTACTGGGGACATTGTTCGGGTTGACAGGGGGAGGACTGGCCGGTCTGCGAGTGAACAAGAGGTGGGCAGGAGTAGATGTATTTGACTTCGTGCAAATTGTGGGTGGTGGAGAGGACACCGACCCGGATTCCATCGCTCGAAACAAAGACACCGGTTCGGTGGAAAAAGCCCAGGCTCCAAGTCTTGTTGTACGTCTTTTGCTCTCCCCCTCCCTTTACCTCTAAGATCAGCAACCAATACTCGCACTAATAGGCTACCATTGTGATACCGGGCTTGTTAATTGAGAAGGAGACTGAGGCGCTTGACGGTCTTCGGGCATGCACCGACCTCTTCTCGGCTCCGCGCAGAGACACCTTCGTACTAAACCACTCCCCCCAAGGTAGATAAGAGGGCGCTAAACTCCAGGGATACACGTCCCGCTGAAAAATGCACCCTTTTTCTCGCTAGAAATGTTGAGCGCTGGGCGCACGCTCCACAATTGGGTCATGAACAAATTACTCGGCAAAGTAAAGGGCAAGATAAAGGGAGAAATAATAAAACGTGCCGCCCTTTCGACAGTTTATGGGGTCGTGGCTTTGCCGATGAGCATTTATCAGACAACCGGTGGGAACATTTGCTCTGCATAGAATGGCTCCACCCCGCTAATGAATCCTTTGTCCCGCGATATATAGGCATGGTCGTGGACAACGAATGGATCCGTGCATGCGTGAGCAACTTTGTACATGAGTTTTCTGTGTAGAACTTGTAAATTGACCTGCTGATGGTAGGATCGGGCGAAGAAAGCAGGCCGTCTACTAGCGGAAGTTCTCCAGAAGAAGGTGCAAGGCGACAGACCAGTCGTCCTCGTACGTAAATTGCTTCTACATAGAAAACTCATGGTCGCTTATGGCTATCGCTTTCTATCTGGAACATCAGATTGGTGTATCGCTCGGGGCTTTGACACTTTTCGAGGCCCTAACCTCGATCGCCGAACATTCGACACTAGAAGCTTCCCCACTAGTCGAAACCGCGATATTCATCTCTTTACCGGCCACACCGCGGGATGATGAGTGGAAGCGGGTCCGAGGTTCCGTGGCAAGGTTCGTCAGGCGAATTTTCCGCCGCAATTCGATCTGGAACGGCTGACGTGTTCCTTTTCTTTTGCCCCGAAGACGTCTCGTGAACGCATATTGCACCACGGATCTTGTACTTGCCGGAGTGGGACGTCTTCACGAGGTCCTAGGGGGCGGTGGGTGGAGTGAGATGGCCGGGCTCCGGCAGATTGAAAGAGAAGAGATCGAGAACGTGGATCTGTCCGATGTCATCGATGGTGAGCTTCCGGTCATCGAAGTCACAGCGTAAGCAGTACTTATACCCTGGTCTTACAGGCCATTTTGAATTGAACCCCAAGATCAAGGAAGTCTTGGAAGCTGTGGGGGTCAACGACTGATTATTTCTCATCTGCTCGTGTATAAACGTGGACCAATTTATCGATTTATACACTCCCCTCCCTCAAAGGAATGTTCGGAGGTACTGGTGGACAAAGGCGGGACCGACTCCTCGTCCTCTCAGCCCCGGTCCACACATCGACTCACTACAATGCTTGCATCGCCTCCGTCAAGCCTCATACAAAGTGTCATCGTGAAAAGATACATTGCACATGGGATTCAAAGAAGGGAATCTCCCGATTACACATTGTGACGCGAATAAGAGGTCGGTTTCGAAATGAGTGTATAAGTGTCATGTTGATCGTCATCGCGCAGCCTGCGAATCACTGTCAGCTCTCGACAAAGGCGCTTATGAACCTTTTTAGGCATCTCACGCACAGTTTCTCGGAGCTCTTGTGGACCTTTTCGTACTGTTTCGGCGCCAAGCGGGTTTCCCGGAAGCCTGCGTGCTTACATGCGTGACCGAACCCCCCGCCCCCGAAGATGGCGCTAACAAGCATATGGTTAGCGTAGTGCCCCCCCCCGGCGTGGTGGAATACTCACACCACACATGAACTACTCTCCGCCGACAGACTCCAACGCTCACACGCTCCCCCATGCATTGACAGCTTCCTGATGACGCATAGACCCTCGTCAAACAGTCAAAACGGCATGAGGAAGTTTGTCATTGCATGGGGGAACGGGAAAGCGAGGGGGCCTGCAAGGCCAATTTGGGTCCAGATGACAAACCTGAGGATGAAAGTAATGGAGGTCAGTGGCAGGCTCTTGCTTAGATGCCACCGGGTGCGCATCATGTTGGAGAGAGGCAAACAATAGTTACGGCCGAAGCCGGTGAGGATGTAAGACGTAGAGGAATATGGTCAAAGGTACTCACCCCAAAATATGGTGGCCGGTGAGGAGTAGGGGGCGAGCCGAGGGGATGATGGTAGATTGACGGGTCGCGCGCCCGTTCTCCTTTTATACATCCCAGCCTGTCCGAATAGAGAAAAAGAACTTTCACAATAGAATGTTCTCATTCCTTTCTTATCATATGACAGACGATCGAGCCCAATAACTCGAAAGCTACGTCTCCAGATTGTTGTGAGCTAGACTAAAGTTGCCCGGCAAGTTGCTGCACTGGGTTCGTTTATGCAACGTTCCATGGCAATCCCAACCGTTAGCCGACCTCAGGTGAGGTAGAGTCAGACTAGGCCATATCCCCAGATTGATCGACCTGATGGACGTCCAAATATTTTGTTTGGCATTTAGTTTCGTCGGCCGGTGGGGTTGGTAGCCCGAGGAGTGACTACTATTATAAATTATAACAGCGTAAACTCTGCTGATCAGGGTACGTTGATTCGAATTCTCAAAGGCAGTGAGCAATTTTGACAGATAGTCGAGATGGGCAAATTTACTTGTGATGGCATCGAAGAGCGGAAGGCTATCCCTTCGTTTGGGAAGAGTTTCCGTTTATTGCGTATCCTGTAACCAAGGGCTCCAAAACTTTCGCATATAGTCCGTATCCAATTTCGCAGTGATTTTCCGGAAGCAACGGCCAGCGAATTGCGGAGATTGGTGCACAGCGTTGTGATTCCCGAGACCGAAGGCAGAGGCAATGCACCACCAGTCTGCGTTTAATGCGAAGATGGAAACAAGGTCCAACCTCACTTGTACCCTCACGGAAATACATATCAATCTGTACGCGACATTGCTCAAAGGAAGGTTTGGAGGGACTGGTGCACAAAGGCGGAAGGGTCATTCCTGTCACCTTCAGCTCGGTATACACATAGACTCTCAATAATGATCGCATCGCCGATGTGTGGTATCAACAAAGTGTTTTCTTTGCAAAATAAGTACAACGGGGCCTTAGAGAAAGCAGTATCCCGATTACGCATTGCGGTGCGAATCGCCAGAGGCCAGAGACAAACGAGGGCAGTTGGTGCTCATTGCACACTCTGTGAAACGTAGTACGCGCGTAAGAGAAAGCGCTCGCTCGGCCTTTTAGATATGCTACGCACATTCATCCTAGGCGCGTGCGGTCCCCTTTTGTTTTGTTTTGGCAACAGCGGCTCTGTGCGGCTTTGTGCGTGCATGCGTGGGTGCGACTGACCGCCCCCACCCCCGAAGAATGCGCTAACGAGGATTTGGTTAGCGTCGCTGGCCCCCAGCGCAATAGAGTTCTCGCACCACACATGAACCTCTCCCGCTGTTCGACAAGCTCCAAGACTCACTCCCTCCCCCATGCATTGACAGCACCCTCGTGAGGCAGGGACCTCATTATAGGTCAAATGCCGCCCGAGGGAGCCTGTCAAGGCATAAGAGAGTGAGAAAGCGAGGGAGACTGTCGGACGTAGTCGGAGGATGGCCGAGCCTGCTGATGGGAGCGACGGAGAGTTGGTAGGCCTTATGCTTTGGTTGCCCCCGTCTATATTCCGCTTCAGGGGAGGCAAAGGATCTCAGAACTAGTATTTAATGCACTCCTTGAGTCTCAGAGGAAGAATAATAAGCGAACTTACCCAAAATACAGTGGTTGACAAGGAGCAGGGGAGGTGCGGAGGGGAATACGGGAGGAGATGGGCTGAAAGCCGTCCATCTCCCCGAATGCGCCTTTTGTACTCGTAAAGCAATCTTGAACAGAAATAGAAACTTCTTTTTGCGAATTCTCCGCTAGAAAATAGAACGTCAATGAGAGTCACGCCGGAGCGTTTGGAGCACAGCAATACCGGTCCACGTCACCCACAGAGCAATCTGGCAAGCTGTCACACTTTTTCGCTCCTTGAACGCTCTCACAGCAATTCAAGCAGCTAGCCGATCTCAAATGAGATTGCGAGAGCTCTGTTAAGATTTCGCGAACGCGGTGAACCTTGCCCGCGACGATAAACCTGCCCGGAGCCTTTTCCCCCTGGCAAGCTGTAAGTTCAGGAGCGATTTAAGCGACGAAGCACAGCGATACCAGAGAGAGAGAAAAAACAAACAACTTTCTAAGCCGGTGGCAGCCGTGTTCGGCTCCTCTATTAGGTAGGCCCCAAAGTTTTGTTGTTTTGTGCGTGTGACGTCAAAGTGGCAAATGCTATGCTTTCTACGTAGAAAATTCTCGTCCCTTTCCTGATTTCTGTAACCAAGGGTTACAGTCGTTCGCGAGCATCCTCATCGGAGCTGCCGTGATTAGAGAGAAAGGAGCGTTAAGCAACTTGCGGAGGCGGTGCGCACAACATTGCCGGGAAATTGTACCAGAGAATCCACGAGAGAACGCAGCATCTATATGTCTTCCAGCTTGCTGTCATGAGCGGGGAAAATATCGATCTCACCTGGAGGGGGGCTTCGATACCAAATATAGTAGTTCATTCGGCTAGGTAAACAGGAGGTCCTCAGGGTTCGGCGCATGAGCTGGAGTTCGACAGTCCCACATTCTTCGTGTTCCTACTCCATGACCCGACTATACTTCGATCTTCGGGCGCTTTGGACGTCGCCGTAAATGGAGACGGTCAAAGTGGCTCAAAGTGGTCTTACGTTATGGCGACTGAAGCCTCTATCTGCGAGACCACGTTCCGCGTGCGAAGTCGGGTTGCCATCGGGATATGACTCTTGACTGACTGTTCACATCCCCCTTCTCCACCCATTACGATTTTACGATTCCTGCACAAAGCCCTTTGTTCGGCTCTACTCTTCCCGGTCAAGATTGGTTAATATTGGTCCACTCTGATCGTTACGGCCATGAGTGGAACCGGGTGCTCGTTAATTATAAGCTCATAATTCATCCGCACCGCACTGGGCTTGTTGGATTCAGACACTGGAGGGATATGACCGTCTATTCTCTGGGCCACAGTAGGTATACCATAAACTGGGTCCTCTGCTCGCTTTCTATCACTCTGCTGACTCGCTCGTTCTCTGAGTATTCAGAATGCGGGCGTTCGCCTGGATGGATGCCACCAGATGGATGGACAAGCTCCCCCACCTGGCCCATTTATGCTTTCCTAGAAAGATTTCGAAGTGCGCCATTCGCACCTGGAGAAGCGGGACTTAGTCATTTCCCCCATCTCTCAGTTGAGAAGTGGTTTGGCGGGTGGTTTGGCAGATGCGCTCCTCCGGTGACGGCTGGGTTCGGCGTGGCAGGTGACGACGAGAAGGGAGCGGAAACCGTCAGTTGCCGCATTTGCGGCCTTATAGGGGAACTTTCACTGCCATACATTTCACCCTTGTTGGTTTCGTTTAAGCGAATGGCCTCCCGCTTAGCAACGGGCACGCGCCGGGGAAGAGTCCCCAGGACGTTGTCGGATGTTAGATTGCGCGGACGCGTCATGCCTGCTCGCTAGGAGCTTGCACGCGCAGGTAAACGCGAGCGCTTGGTCTTGGAGGTGACACCACCCGATCACTTCTAGCATTCCCTGTGAGGCGTTCTTGATCAGTTTGGCGGCTCTGGTGATCTGGACTATCCACTTCGATACTCGCACTACCCCTCCCACCACCTTGTAATTATTGTGGTCGATTCCGGGACCACTCGCTATCTGTAACGTCCATCTTTCCGGTCAATGAACGAGCACTGGGAACCTTGCCCAGCGAATCGAATGCGCAGCATGCGCCTACGCTTCTCCACCCATTCCCGTTGTTCTCGCGAGGAATGGACCTCGGGATACTCAAGGGATAGGAACCAGAGAGCAGGAGAGCCCAACCTTCTGTGGACTGCCTTGAGCTTTCGGTCTTCAGGGCGTTCACCAAGGCGTTCACCGATGTCGATTCAGGTTCTGCAAGTTTTGATATGATTTCATTTCCTTACCTTCGCAGCCGGACCAGGCTTCGGATCTTGGTTATGAGTTACCCCCAATTACCAGAACGGCGTCGTTCGATTTTCGATACATGCGTGTTCACTGGGTGATCTCCACTTAGTTCTTGATCGCGTTGCAGTGCTGTGATCGCGATAACGGTAGTTCGGCCGACGACAACCGTGCTACTTCGGATTGGCGGATTTGGAGACGCGAAACACCGCCGACGCATCCGGCCGGATCCAACCTCGCGTTCCGTTTTGTTTATGAGCTGCTATCGCCCTGAACTTCGTCAGAATTCCCCCGAACACGCGGTTGTTCCTTTCGCCGCGTTAACGCAGGCTGCAATGGCGTGCCCTGAGAGTGAAACTCTCCGAGTTCTAGAAGGCACACGATCGAGATGTGCTTCGTCTCTTTGCTAGGTTAGCCTTGAATTGTATCATTGAGGCACAATCATTGGGGGAACTCATCCCAGTCTCCAGAAGCGGATGCCTGGCCACGGGAAAGGGGTGCTCTTTCAGCCCGATGGATTCTGAACACTGCCGGGTGCCACCAGATCTCTTCACAATTACGGAGATATTGAAATTCGAGCAAATGTTTCAGAAGGTCCGGATAGCGACGCACCCGTCTTGGCAGGTGGCGTGCGAATGCGCGATAAAAGCACCCACCGGAAAACTCCACCTACTCGAAGTCAGTCGGGTGCGTTCGCTTGTCTTGGACCGATTTTACATGTCTTAGCGACACAAACATCCTCGATCTGCTCCAGAGACGAACCGAGCCCCAACAGGGAAATGACCACGCTTGCCTGCAGTCGGTCAGACATCTATCGAGCGAGGCGCACACCCTCAACTCGCTGCAATGTAGGTTTTCAATTGGACAATTGTTGGAAAGACTAACGAGACTTCGTTCTTTCATGAGCCGCTCAGGCGCCAAATCTCAGTCTCAGAAGGTGCTGATCGGACCACCCCAACGGGACCAAGGGCATTCGCCTTAACGGTCCGATCGGTACCCGGATCTAGTTTATCCCCCCTTTTGCCTTAAACGACGCGATTCTCCTTACGAGCCAACATAATCCCTTATCTCTACGCTTTCGGATTTTCTCTTCCGCGGGGTGGTGGTCTCATGACCCATGGAAATGCCCAAGTTCATACCGAAGGCGCTAAGCATGGCTAACTTGCTGGGCGTGCAGATACTATCTTCAAAGTTACCTCAAACACGTTGCTGGCTCTTGGGCGGAGCCAAGATCGCCGTCACAGGATCCTTCGGTCCCTCAAGATGACTTCACGACTAAGATCTCTTTACATTTACCGGTTGGAAGGGTTTTCAGTTTGGCGATAATGGTTGCAAGTCCTTGTATGTCACCTGGGTGCATGTGGCCAGAACCAACGGCCTGGGTCTGGTATACTTGGTCAGCTATCATATTGTGTAAATCTCTTGCCCCGCGCTGCTGAGTGTGATGTGCCAACCCTTTCTGTTTAGAAACCGCGTTTTTTGAGGCTATCAGAGGCCGTCAAAACTCTCCCAATCCCGCCAAATTTATCACCCGTAGGTTTTTTTTTCTATTGGAGGACGCGGAGAGCTTTGGACCTGGTCTGCTTGAAGAATATCGAGTGCACGCGAGGCCACGACAAGGTAACCAACCGCCCGCATGCTTGCTTGAGGCTGCTGCCTTGGACTTACTTTCGGTATATCGTACGAAGCTCTAAAGGTGTATGATTGTGACAACTCCGCAAGCGCTCCTCTACGCCATCTCGACAATAGCCGCAGCACTTTGTTGTGTCATTCCTCGAAACCGGATACAGGTACATTTGGACATCACACCATATGTGGCGCTTGGCTCTGTACGCCGCAAAACGCAGCGGAGCGACCCCATCAAATTTTCACGATTATTCCGAGTCAGCATCGTTCAGTGTGATTCACTTTTTCACCCAAAAGTGCTGATATTGCCGCTCCCTCCGGTGTTTGTGCCGCATTATTTTGGAATTCAGGGAAAGACCCTGAGCAACCTTCCATTTCCCAGACCCGTCCCATGGATCCACCGTCCTCGATCGCAGCCACTCGACAACATCATTTGCATTGCATGACTACGTCTCTGAAGCGTTGCAGACAAAACGGTGCACTGCCTTTGGCGGTCGCGTCTGTCGACCCTTCCACGCCGTGACGCGTGTCCAAGTCTTCTGTGTGGAATCGTCGAAACCATTCGTATCTGGACCGACTATATATTCACCAACTGCTCGCCTCTCTAGTCGACATCACCTAGTATCGAAATCACAAGCTCACATCCTGCAACTACCTCCAGAGAATAGCCTCCACCAGTATCCACCAATGGACGTGCCGCTTCTCCCGATTCTCCCCACCACCCCTCAAGAGAAGTTCAACGAGTGAGTTCACACAACGGGCTCTTCCGTTCTGCTGACTAAACAGGGGCGATTATCCCATCAGGTTTATTCGGGGCCCTACGGTGGGGGGCCAACGACTTCCGTGCGTACATGGATTTCCTTCCCCTAAACCCATATCACTTATGCAATCTTGTCGCAATCCCAGCGGATTCTGGGTCATAAGACTTCACCCTAACGGAGACAGATATTTCAACGATCTTGAGGGTGGCGTTTTCACAGAATTCGACCCCCGGACGTCAAACAACGCAGCGGTCTTTCAAGGCGCAACAAACGAGATCCGCCAATTCATTGCCGAGAGAAACATCGTGAACGACGTCAGCATTGTTCTCGCGCTCAAGGATGGGATGCAGGTCGCCTACTACCTGGTCGACAACGATTCCAAAGCAATCTTCTGGATGGAAGACGTGGCAGATGTGGTTGCTGGCCTAGGTCCGGGCCATACTGGAGAATGCCTTCGTAAGTAGCACTTAGCTCACAAGCGTGTCTCGCACATCCACTCACCCAATGGTTTCGATCCTCTTTGGATCAGGAACATTCTTTTTGCACCAATACTACCACCACGTTCGCACTTTTCCACCCACAAACGTTGACCCCTTGGCCGAAAGGAATCTGGTCTTAAGGCTACTCGCATTGCAGATCCCTGGTGAGTGCAGCTCTCGTACGATTCGCGGAGATCCCGCCGTGACAATTTGACCCCTAGGTTACGTCAGTCCTTGGCTCCCCGAGGAATGCCGTGACCATCTCGCCGCCATTGAGAATAGTAGAGGTGTGGATATGATGCTCGAGCTATGCGTGTTGTACCGAACTACTTCTCATGCCATCCTTCAGGGGCCAGACCGGAGATGGAGAGAATGGCACGTATAGGTACATCGAATGTCTTGGTCTATGCTTTCAATTGTCTATGCTTTTAACTGAGACCTTTTCTGCATTCAAAGCCCTTTTACTGAGCGTCATCTGTGAGGATGTGAGTTCAACCGCACCCAAAGCCTCCTGAATATTTGTCCCTTTAGACCGTCAGCAACACGAAAATATACATGGCCGCCGCAACGGTAGAAATAACGAGGCCAGAATCGCGGCCCGGGTACTTCGTGTTCCGAGAAGAAACCCCAACCAGTCCGATTGGGCCGTCTTGCTCCAGGTTCTGGTCGTGCGTATCGTTAGATCCCGACTTCTGATGGATGTCCAATTTAACGTGTGCTTTAGGACCCTGACCTACCTATTGGGATCAGCATGGCCTATTCACTCCTGCTTACGAGAGTCAACCAATCTCTTGGGGAGGGGGGGCTGCGTGACGACATGTTGTTCCTGACCACCCTGAATATCGTTAGTGCGACCCTCCTAGTCTGCGTCGCCTCGCCCGCGCTTTGCTTGTTCATTGTGAGTTGGCCGCACCACCTTTTTCTTAATCTTTATCTGACGGGATATCTACTAAAAGGTAACATGCATCATCGAGGATCCGGGTAGCGCACGCCTGCGTCACTGGATCTTGTCGTCCTTCATGGCATTCAATATATTCGTATATGGATGTCTTTTGAGTGCCTTTGGACGATGTCTCGAGGGACCAGAGCACCAGCTCTCTATGGCTGGACTCGTTTTGGTCACGTTCGTCCTTGCACTTCCCCCTGCATTCCACGCCCTAAGATTGAGTTACGACTTGGACTAATAATCGTGATGGGCAAAAAATCCTGTTTCTAAATGCGCCTCTTAGGTTACGATGTACGGCCTCGGTTCGCTCCGCTGTTTCGTCCCATCTTGTCTTGTCTGGTCTGGCAATGTATGCTGTTAAAGCTACTTCACCCGAGGCGCTTCATCTTTCTACGATGTAGACCCCAATCGTTAGGATTTCGGATCTAAGGATGAACGGGTTAGAAAGCAAGTCGGGAAAGCTATTGAGGAAGGCAACCATGAGGTGCCCGTGTGAAGGAAGGCGCTCGATTCTGATTACATTGTTGACCGACTTAAGAGCGCACCCACCTCCCACTCGTCCTGAGGTTCCCGGCCTAACTCCGTTCCCCTCCTTTGCCTCATTTCACCAGCGAACCACCCCAGACACCACCCAATCTGACTGCGAAAGGTGATCAAGCTTCAACCTACTCGTGCTGGTGGGCCTGCAGGAAGCGGACCGGCATCACCCAGATTAGGCGACAGTCGGGTCGTCCTTTAGGCGGAAGCTAGTAGGTAGTGACTGCGTTTAATTTGTAAGCTATAGAGAAGTGGGCTTTTAGTCTTCAGCTGGCTGCTAATCCTTTCCTGCTGACATGTGTTCCTTCCCAACTCGTTGGAATCACAATGCTCGGGTCACTGTGTGATAGGCCTGTACTTATGGTCTCCCACCGATCTCGAATCTGATTTTGGATATGCTACCATATTAAAGGTCGGGTCCGGTGCGTACTTCTCGTACAATGGTGAGGATTGGACCGGGAGGAAATATTGCATTTATCGATCATCAGAGATGAGTGCCACAGCTCGACCGACTGCAACCGCCCAGGACTGATTAGCTACGGTCGGGATTTGAAGCTCTGGATGCAGGCTGAACAGCGTTTTAACTGATTTATCTCGTTTCTCTGTAGAAAAGATACAGGTCTCCACCCTCTACCACACTACACAATCCGAATTCAATTAATGCGGACTTTAATGTGTTAGCTATGGGCAATTGCAATGTAAGAGTGTGGGCAGGGGGTTCAGACTCATGAAAACGAGACTACGGTTCCACCCGGGACACGCACCGGATGTATCCGGCGACGGTTGCTCAACATCCTTGAAAGGTTAGTCTTTGTTCTTTATTAGTCGACGTCATCCTAAGGCGTACTAATCGGGATGCCCACCCTCAGAATCCTCGTTTGGACTGGGTGGTTCGTGCCTTCCGAACACGATTCTGTCACCTTTCTCGACACAGGTTTTTGACAATGATCGTAACCGCTGTGCTCCACAAGCTTCGTAGCAATCTGGGCGAATCGCTAAATCCCGTAACATCCGGAAATCGCTCTCCTGAAGGTTCTTACAGAATCGCTGGATGGAATGCTCGTGGTCCGCGGCGGTGAGTTGCTTGGCCCCAATTCACACTAAGCGTGTGCATGCCTGCATCAGATTTCCCTTGCAGCGACCCCGCCTAAAGTATCACACGAAAGACCCGCTGCTAATATTTTCCCCCTCTAAAAGCCTTTCCCCTTCCTCATCCTGCGATGAAGAGAGTTTGTCTACTTTTTACTCGCATTGGGCAACTCAAACCTCATCACCGACTATGAAAGTCTCGTCAATCCAGAAGGGGCGATAAATTCTGCTACCCTCTCGGTCGGGCCTTGTGTCTCCGGCTACTTATTCGACACGTTTTTGGCGTTCCGTACGGCCCTGCGAAACTATTCGGGGTGGGGTTTCCTTCGATGTTCTGGAAAACGAGAAATGCGTCTCAGCACAACTACATCCGCTAGAGTTGCACAAGGCCTTCTTCGCGATCGTCAGCAGCACGTTTGGGTTAGACCTGGCGCGGTTGCTCGACTGGCTCCCTGAGCAAGCTGATTCTAGCCAGCGCCCTCTCTGTCGACGCGCTCAGCACTAGGGTCTCATCGTCTCTCCGGTATTTTCTCTATGGGTCAACCGTACTTTACGGCTGCCCTAATCAACGCGAGAGCTTACCCTGTTGCTAAACAGCTCGGGTTGTGCTGACGATACGTTTGAAAAGTTCCTCGGATTCGGGAAGACCGGTGGGCAACGTCCCCTTGTATTGGATTACACCAAAATAGACGGGTCAGAGAAGTATCTCAGACAGCCTGGCATCAAGAAGCTTCACCGTTCGATGCATGGAAAGAAAAGTACCAAATAGGCGACCATTTTCGAAAATTCAGTTTAAACTATGCATCCGAAACTTAAACGAAACCCTCCATACGATGCAACGTACTTTGTCTGTCGACCTGAACCCCTAGATTTTCTTTGCCTAATGGTTACAATCGATCATCGGGAAGACCACTTTACCTCCGACGGTTGACGATCGGTGAACTCCATTCTTCGTTCGCAGGCCTTATTTACCCCGCGGATCTCTGCCCATGTTGCTGCAACAGTCCTGCCTTCTAGTCTCAAATCTCTTTCTGGTATCTTCTCAATTGCTTTTAGGTTGATTTCTCTCAATTCCCGTAAACAGATACCGTGGGAATAGCGCCACAGACGCCTTAGCTCCCCAAGCTCGATGCGATCCCGTCAAGCATACTGCGGCGTATCGGTATTACGTGACTCGGGAAATTACTGATGTGACTTGTTGCGAACATATGCGAGGCGAAACATGAGATTGCGCTTTTTCTTGGGATCCCGCCCGATGGTTGTACTCGGTACACTCGTCTCATTTCGAGAACCATTAGTGGCCTGAAATGTACATCTCGCGGCCCCAGTGGGCTTCGCGAAGCCCTCGCTTACGATATGCCTACAGGACAGAGGGCCTCTGGCAGGCGGCGCCTGGGTCTCACTTCCGGTACGAAGGTCGCTGGCGCTATTAGGAAAGTCGGTTCCTCGCGACAACACTCTCGTGGCGCCGAGGCTTTGGAGGTAGAGAGACCCGGGACTTTTTCTGTCGGCCACGCCAAAGTCCTCGACGTCAGGATTCTCATGGCGGCCTTTTTGCGAAGATACATGAGAGTGCGCTGAGATCCTCCCACGCGCCCTTTCACCCCTTTCCGTCCTTTCTATGTAGAACGTTCTATTCCCTACGTACCTAGGGATATAATAACCGAAGGCATTGGTGACTAGACTGATTGTCTATCCCCCCCTATCGACTGTCGCAAAAGATGGCCCTTGTTCTCTACCCATCTTTTCCCGACGATCTCCAAGGACTTCGCCCGGAGTAAGCAAGAGCCGGCAAGCGTCTACGACTGATTCCACGCATCTCTAACATCTTTCTGTGGGCGTGACCCTTCAGCGCCGGGCACAATCAAGAGGCCGCCGCACCCAACGACCAAGAGCTTCCGTACGCGTGTCCGTCTCCATTGTCACATGACCGTCGGGAGCTCACCTTGCTTCCACGATATACCAGTGATCCTTGGGTGGAAATAGTTCATCTCAACGGGAGCCTATATTTTTACAATGCCCAAGCTCGCGTTTTCACATGGACCGATCCCCGCGACCACGACAACGCTGTGACTCTCGAAAACGCGACGCAACAGTTGCACCACCAGCTCACCCAGACATACCTCCCGGACGAGATCACCATGGTCATCGGGTTTACGAATGAAATGAGAGAAAGAAACCTTGTTGGCTACTACTTGGTCCACAGGGTGTTCAAAGAAATCAGTTGGATCGCTTATTCGCCCCAGGCCTTTGGACTGCCCCCAGGCTTTGACGAAGAACGCTTTCGTACGTGCTGCAACCTTTTATGAACGAGCGAAACCCTAACCAGATCATCACAAATTTCTCTAAACAGAGTCGTTGCTTTTGTCTCAGTACTGGTCCCACATTTATTTATATCCTTCCTGGACTGCGCTAGATGTCGCTGCAGAGCAGGACCTAGTCGGGAGGTTGATCGCCGGCCACCTTCCTGGTATGGACTCTCATGAATCTCAGAGGCTCAGATCAAGGATAGAAGCTCACTGTCGGGTCGGTATCTAGCTAATAGTGCCATGACCCCATTCTCGCCCGAGCAATGCCACACCTATCTTTCAGTCATCCAACACAACCAAAGTAGGCGCTCAACTAGCCTTCAGCGCGTTTCGTGTACTGACGATTTATCCTAAAGACACCCAACCCGACGTTGTCCGTATGACTGAAATAGGTAAATTTCTCTGTTATCTTAGGTCAGCATACGCTGATGGACAGGTGCTTTCGTAGGTCGCCTGTTGGCGCTCATATGTAGGGGCCCTTGGTCTCGATCTTGTTCATTTCTGACACTCGGTTCGAATAGACGCTCATCTACATCTCAGGAGATACGGGAGGGAGCAAATACATCGACGGGTCGCCTTTACCGTCGGCCTCGTTGACAGGAGGGTGGACGGACAGCGCGGACTTTGGCAAAGTTGGCTTGAGATCTTTGCAGTGAGTGAGATGAGATCGATTCATCACCACTTCCGAGACTAAGCCAGAATTTAGGGCATGGATATCTCAACCGTCATACTTTGTGTCGATCATATCCTGCTAGCCGAGGCAAACCATCACCTCGGCTACACTTGGTCCTTCATGAAGATTCTCCTTTCGACCAGCGTCACTGCGACCCTCCTTGCCCGCAAAATCTCACCTCGTATATACTCATACATGGTAAGGGTTATCTATTGTATTCGGGACGGTGGCTCAACTATGGATGCCAATAGGAATACGTTGCCGTAGGAGAGCGGCAGAATGAACCACTCAAGAACGTGGTTATAACTTGCCTCTTCCTTTCTGCTACTCTAAATTACGGGACCCTCTTGAATTCCACTATCCATCATCTAAGCTCACTTGAGCACGCATCCTTCATGCCTAGACTCATCATGATCGTCTTGCTTCTTGCGACCCCTCCGGTTGCATACGCGCTCAGGATGAACGACCGTCTTGCTCACGACCACCTTGAATGATTCCCTTTCCTCCCCGACCCCCCCCCCCCCCAAAAAAAAAACCTTCCCAGCGAAGCAGTATCCTAACGACTCTCCGATACGACAAATATGCCATCCTTTCGTTCACCTTCTCTATCTTATAAAACTGGCCCCTGCATAATATCTACTGGGTCCTGTTTTCATGCATAACTGTTTTACTTTTTCTTATGACTTTCGTTCCTGTTGGATTCTTCTTCCTCTTCTCTGTAGTTCGTTGTTTGCTCCGTCTCTTTTCGGGGCTAGTCTTGCCTGTCGTGTGTAAATAAGTACACGCGCTGATTTACCTCAACAAAAATATATATACGGGATCCCTATGATTGGCCTCCAATCGCATTTTGCGCTCCTGGGACAACCGCTTTTTGGTACAAATTTCGCGCTCATTTAGCTAGAATTCAAGAAACAAGGGGCGGAAGAATGGTGCGTGCCAACAAACCTCAATGCACCACAACGTTACACTTCTGAAAGGCCTGTCAGCCTCAGCCGAACGAGACACGTAATAATCGCGGGCAAAAGTTCGCTCGACCGCCGAACTTTCCGTTCCTGGGGTCAGAGGGGCTGACTGGAATGAGTGAGGGATTCACATGCACTCGAAGAAAAATTAGTCCCAAATTGTCAGAATGAGATCCTTATCGCTTTTGTTCGAAAAGATATACTTACGCTGAATCGGCGTCATTATTTTCGCGAGATGCTATGCCGACCCTTGTGGCTGTCTGATGAGCTGTTTGTGCCGCCAATAGCTGCCCTGCGATTTGTCAGGGAGCCGAGTACAGACCTGCTCGAACGACCAAACCATCCACTGGGTCCCCTCGAGAAAACGAACATGACGCTAAATCCGCATGTGGTGGCAAGTACGAGTATCGCTGCTCCGAGGAATCGCCTGTTCCCGAATGTTAAACGTTCACGGCACTACATAACTGTTTGGCTTCATCCACTTGTCAGAAATCGAGTACTGTGATTGCATCGCGTAGGTTTTGTGTTGTGAGAGAGCCTAGAGCACAGCCACGGCTGGGTTGATCCGGTGAGGAAGCGTTAGGCAGTGTGGGGAGCCAAGATGAATGAACTGCAAATCACCAATATTTATTGCTTGACTTTCTCCATGGAAGACTATGCGTGGCACGTTCTAAGGGCACGCTCCGTCTCAACCGCATCACACTCCAGCTTGATCGACAGGAGAGGGTGGAACCTGCTCTTGCTACCCTGGACCATCGATGGTGTCCTTTGGTTCCTGCGGTACACGATGCAGGGTTGCGGCGCCTTATGGGAATTATTCTACGGAGAACCTTCAAACCGTGGGGACGCCGCCTCCCCTTGCTTCCTCTAGTCCACATTTAAATGCACCAGCGCTTGCAGAGAGATATGTTACCCCGGCCTTCAGGCGCTCTGTGCAAATACAACTCCCTACCGTCTCTCCAAGACTATTTAGCAACTTCGTCCCATTGCAAGAATGGCCGTCTCCCTGAGCTTGGAACCCCGCCTCCCGTTTGGCACGACCGAGCTTCGTGGCATTCCCGCTGAGTGCGTTGCGTCCTCGCAGGGCACCTGCACATACTGATACAGGTATTCAACCAGACTGCGAAACCCCGTCGTCCAGGTCACACCTGGCTTTGGTGCCAGTTATAGATCCAGTCGGTGCGTCTGATGTCTGAAACCAGAGATGAGCGATGTGTACCAATGCAACGCTCTACCAGTGATTGGCTTCCTGGATTGCCCCGTGATTGGGAGCAACACACTCACCCAGAAGGGGGCAACTACTTTTTTCACCCCGGCAAGAGGATCCTTACGCCTGTCGACCCTCGACAGCGGAGAAATCTCGACCGACTCCTACTGGCGTTTGCGGATATCGAGCCGATACTCCCTAGCAATGCGCTGGGGGACAACTTCCACATCGTTTTAGGTTTCGACGAGGAGCAATTCGAACGCCAGGTTGTCCAGTACTACCTAGTAGACTATGACTTCCGAATCGTCTTCTGGGTTCATCCTATAGATATTCGAGGTTTATGTCTCCAACCATACACGAGTCTGGCCTGTCTCAGTACGTTCCCGTCTCCTTTACATGTGGCCTGTGCCAACCCTTCCGACAACTTTTTCAAGGGTCAATCTTACTTGCCGACTTTTGGACTCATGTCAACCATTTCCCGGCCACCGCGCGTTTGGACGTTGAAATCGCCATTGGGAATTTGGCACACGCACTTGACCGAGGAAGGATGCCAGGTGAGGCCTGCTTTGTCACTTGTGGCTGCACACTTTACTAAATCCGTATAAGCCTTTCGTCATTTGACTCCATGGGCCCGGGATGTATGCACCCTCTACCTCGCGGCACTGAATGGGGCCCTCGGTGAGCGTCCTCGTATCACGAAGGGCACTATTTTAATTCTCACCTTATTTTCCAGCTGGGCCACCGGCTTACAGAGTAGCAATCCTCGGTACGCAGTCTTTCCCCTCCCCTCCCCCCTCAATCTTGGTCCTTTCAGGCTAACTCCATATGCTTAGGCCGGCTCAACACCATCCTCTGTACGTAACAACGTTAATGATGCATTTTCCAGTCGAGCTGATCGAACATTTAGGTAAACATCGGCACAGTCTCTGGTGGGACTATAACGGTAACCCCATACCGTTCTTAATCGGAAGAGTCAATGATCCTTTTGCGCCTGTTCCGCAGAGAGCTCCTGAACCAGAACGTGCCCAACTCTCTTCGGTACGTTCACGCAATTTGCCATCATTGAAAACATATTAAGCGAGGTGATTTCGCGTCACAGGTGGCATCACTTCTGGCTTCCTTCTTCCTTCTGTCCGCCTTCATGGTCTTCGATAGCATGTCCATCCTTTTGGATGGGTCTGCAGACCGTGAGGCATTTACGTTGACGCTCATAAGTTCCTTGCTGCTATATCTCCTTACCCCTGCCATGGACACGTTGCAGCTTTTGGTTAGTGCCTTTATTTTCAAGCACGTTCATTCCTGACCGTATGTGACACAGGACCCTCGGCTCCCGCATGTTTTGGATGGCAGACCATGGCTCGAACTTGGTCTCGTACTCCTGGGCTCCTTGGATCTTGGTTGCTACGTGCTGCTCTTTGATGGTGCGGTCCGCCTCTTGAGACCCGATGTCGGCCAGGGTCTCAACGAGGTCGTCCAAGCCGTCCTGAAGGTGGCTCTCCCGCCTCTGGTGATGACCGTGACGTTCGCGCTTGCTGGGGTAGATCAAAATATACACTTACCTCCTCGTTAGGCATGGTGTCCCGTCGGGGTTAGGCCCGACATTATGTTCTAATATATAATTTTATGATAGTGCTCCTCGGAGTAACGTGCATAGGTGACATCTTTCTAATTCAATAATACCGTCAGATCCCTTTGTCTTGGTGGATGCCCAGCACACCGACGGACTTCGCGTGCCTCATTTGAACGTAAGGATGCGGAGCCTTGAGTCGCCCCCAGCCTCATGCGCGGAGGTTGACACCCAATATCTCGATCTCAGCATGCAATCAAAATTGGAAGACGTGTGGGGGCGAAGCCCCGGCAATTCTTGAGCCCCCTTAGGAGCGGAACGCTCCAGCAAGGGGGGGAGGCCTTGCGGCGAGGAATGTTCTGCGTGCCGTATCTGGTAGTTCAGATTCACACTACTCGACATTAATCAGGAAAACAAAATATATTGATTTCACAACCTTTGTATTTGTTCAAAGAGTGTCTGTGGCCCGATCAACGGAACCGATTGCAAATAGAGAAAAGAACAAGCATAGTACTAGCATAGACGATATCGGAGAGCATGGATGCAATAGACCGATCCCTCGCAGCCCAGCATGGGAGCTCGTTTACTTGGTCTGTCGATAAACGAGCACCAGACCGAGCTGCAAAGAGATGAAGGCGTACATTGTTAGAGCTCGTGGGAGCGCGAATTTGATTGACAGGGGACGGAGACCATGTCTGGCGTCCTCCACTTGGCTGATCCAGGTGCTCTGGAAGGGAGTGTAAAATATGCCTTAGATCCTAGTTTTAATCCTGTTTAGCCAGCGTACTCACTATTCCGGGAGCCGTAGAAAGCCTGTCTTCAGCATGCGCCTGTAACAAGTGGAAAGAAACCAGCACTGCTACTGCTGCCAGCCACGCAGAAATGAAAATTACAGTGCACGTCTTGCCAGATGCCACGAGAATTATACACGCCCTATGATTCCGAGGAGGAGGATTAGTTCTCTTGATCGCGGAGGTTGACAAAGTAAAATGTCATACATCCAAATTGCCAAGGGCTGGAAAGGAATCCTCGTTAGAAACTCCTATCTTTCCTAATTCATCATACCTAACTCACGAAATAGGTCATCTGCATCCATTCTCTTCTCATATCGTCTAAAAACGACTTCCAATGACGTTGATACACAACACGGCCGTTCCAAAGCTCGGTCATTCTCCTGAACAGGTGCCGAGAGTGCCCTAGTGCGAAAGCTTCTCCGAGAGAAAGAAGAAGGCTTGAGACTGTTTGATGAATGAGGTAGTCTTCAAGCCCCTGGAAACGGTCCAAACGAGCATTATGAGTACCGTATCCGTGAATTTGTCGGACGCGGGCTGCAGGGCGATTTCGTATCGTAAGAATATGATCTAAGGGGTGTGGAAGAAGAAAGATGTCCCACAGATGGCTGCCCAGAGACGAGCTGATCATCTATGTCAGTTTCTGCTTGATAGGGCCATGCTCAAAGTTAAGACATACCGATGCAGCTCATTCTCTCCGCTAAGAAATCTTCGGAAGAGCTCGCTGTTAGGTTAATGTCAGCTTCAATTGGATGCAGCAAATAACTTTCATAACATACATCTGAAACCTTCTAGGACGCTCAAGAATTGACGGCATTCTTCGGCACTCCATGGGAATGTAGACCCGGGAGCTGTCATGTCATCTGTAAAATACGTTCCCCCAAGCTCACTTAAGATTTTTTAACGAATTATTTGGGAGATCCTCGTTACGCACCAATGCATCCATGTCGCAAAGTCGCAATCAGCTCCTCTTCGGCTTGAACATCCAAGTCCTTATGCCCAGGACAATAGTCCACGTGGACCCAGTATTCTGAGGTCAGAGCGCTTCCTATAAAACAGAGTCCGTCAAACTTCCCATACGCCTCCTAGTAAATTTTCGGTCACGTACGGAGATCGACATCGGACTCAAAAGGCCCGAGGCCCAGATTGCGCCCATCCGCCTCCTCGAGCCAGTATATGACTCTTTTGTCATGATCTACGAGGTAATAAGCGACTTCCAAGGATCCTGTTTGCTGTAAGCTGAGCCAAAGTTCAGACGACAAGGGCAATCTTGTCGGTCCTCCAATTTGCCGAATGATTTGCTGATAAGCCGCGTCGATTGCTTGGCCCCATGTAGAGAACGCTGGGTCCGATGCCGTAATGATTCGCCTGGAGGGATCATAGTAGTAGAGATCCCCTTCAGGATGGATGAACGGTTTGAAACCAGGAAGGCGGTTTGGTGATGGCCTTTAGAGATCCGTTAGCTTCTGAAACAACCGGTCTTCTTTTCAAGGGTATGATTTTACGAACTTAACATCCGGGAGGTCGTTTTTATGGAATAATTTAGCGGGAATCGAGAACGAGCGGGGTTGTGGGCTAGTGGGTCGCAATTGTCCGTAAACAGCTGTATCGGGGGCTCTGGCTAAGAACGCTCACGTGGATAGGCTGCGGTCGTAACGGGAGTTGAAAGAAGGCAGCGTAGGAACCAGCCTGCACTGTCCAGCTACGAGAGACGTGTCACGAAGGGCAAGTTGGGGTGACGTCAGCAAACAAAACAATTCAACGGAAGTATCGGGCCTTACCCAGTGGAACAGTTGCCATTTGCGTAAGCCGAGGTTATTTAAAAAGGTATAGATGGATCGACCCTACCTGAGGGGAGCTGGAGGGAATTTTGCTTTGGCGCGAGAGCAACTGCGACCAGATCCTAGCAGTTATAGGCCGCTTTCTGCGCCAACGATCGGGATCTGGCAACTAATATATCCCCAGAGACGAGCAATTCCAAAAATGGTGAAGCCATTGGTGCGGAAAGCAGTTAGACTCGGTCAATGCTGTGAGCCGGCGACTCGACTAACTCCCTATGGACAATAAAAGGATGATATCACTCGGCAAGGAGTCCTTTTAACTGCATGTAAGTAGCCTCCTGCATGGATGACGTCCCTCAAGCGCGCGAATAGAAATTTCTTTCGGCTGCAAATCGGAAATGATGATCGTATGAGGAGGTGGCTTGCAGCGGCCTCATGGCCGGGGCCCAAGGCCTCGCCTGTCAACTACCGTGTATAGCCCGGGGAACTTTGGCTCGAGAAAAGATCATCTCTTCTATTTAGAACTCGACCCTTATAAAGGAGCACTGGTGCTTGCCTCGTGTTACTGGTCCGGTTGCGGACACACGTGCTGCCACGACGGTTATCAGTGACGGCGACTCGAGGCGAAGGGGCATGTGCGTGTGCGGCGTTCCACACAGATGAAACTAGGGACCAAGCTTTGGAAGTCAAACTTGGAGCTGTCAAAGGTGACTTCAAGCTAAACGATGAAACTAGTGCTCTCAGGCCTCCAGGGCCGATGGTCGTCAGAGCAACACCTCCGAACGCTAGCAACAGTAAAGGAGACGTTGTAATAATCTAGGCCTTGGTATCATGAAGCACCCTAAGGCGGTGTCAAGTGTTTGACTAGTAATTAGAGTTGAGATGGAGCTAAATTTGAAGTGGTTCAGGCATGCTGGACAGAGAATACAACGTTCGACTACTGGATAGCGCAGGTGAATACACTATGAATATAGGTTGAGCAGGTAGCACGGGTAGTCCCGTGACCGATGGTCAATTTAGTTGAGGAAACCTCTGCAACGAGGCGAGCCGCAGAGACAAGGGATCTAGGGACCGAAACACGAGTGATTAGCATGTATCAACGAAAGCATTGTTCGGGGCGCGGCAAATCTCACCTTCTCTTGTTCGAGCGGGAAATGATAGTCTATAATACCGTTTAAGGCCATCAGTTTGGGGGCAAGCCGGCTCACCGACCGATCCACGTACCATACGTTATTTCCTCTCCTGGTTCTATGCTCGTTTTGGCGTAGATGACAATTTTCTTCTGGGAATTCACAACAATGATCTTTGCTGTGCAGTTGGGCGTGCAGGAGTGATTGATGAGTCGCCTGAGCAGAACAAGTCAAATTCCATCTTTCCAACAGACAAACCACGACCTCGTGGTTGACATACCCAAGATTTCCCCGCTTAGTGGCATCCACCACAGAATCCTCGTCCACTCTAAACAGGTAACTACTTCCGATGCCAATCTTTTCGTACCATTTTTCTCGCTTGTCGGCAACCTGAGCTCGGATGACCTCCCCCACATACTCGATGACCATCTCGCCCTGCGGAATAGCCTCCATAGCATATAAACCCCAGTCGTGGATTGGACTCCTGGCGAAAATAAGCTGTTTCTTTCGCGCTCGAAGCTGGTTAAACTGCAGTTGAGTTGACTGCGTATCGCCCATCGCCTTGTTAGCTTGCTCCATGCCTTGAACAAGTCGCCTCGTGTTGATCCGGTTTGACCGGGACGATGCGCTCGCGGCCGTCGCAGCAGGGACCAAGCCAGCGGCTTCGGCATTGGCTTGAACCGCGTTAGGCTCGTCGAGTACCATTGCCCGATTTCTCTGGGGCAAATAGGTTGACTTGAGGGCTTCGGGTATTTTGTAATAGCCTTCGCTGCGGGATGCCCCAGTGCGATGAACACGCAGCTGTGACTTGTTCGCCTCGATTGGTGGGGGCGGAACCTCCCGCCGAACGTAAGGGATGCTGTGATCGCCTCTCCGGGCTGCAAGGCCAATCTTTAGGAAGAATAATTCTTCGTCATCCGTGGCCAGGTTGAGTACGAGAGGATCTAGTGATTCATTTCCAGCATTCTTTTCGAAAGACTGGAGCCCACTAGCTGGTTGTGCAAGCAAGTCTGTAATCTCTGGAGGAGGGGGGCTTGCAGGAGTGGCTTCCTCCAAAGTTGGAATGCGCGGTCGTTGAGGTTTCCGAAAGGCCATAGGCCGAGGTGCTGGAGGCGTGGAAACGGCTGCGGACGGCGTGTCCCGCTCTAACCGAGGTTCCTTTGGTCCCGACTCGTCGTTCGCAGTTACTGCACCATCCTCGTTGACTTGGGGAACAGGCGTTGCGGAGTCGATCGCCTTAGAAGCTTTGGGTTTCGACGGTCGAGCGTGTCCACCTTGCTTTGATTTGGCCGAAGAATGGTACGCCAAATCCTTCTCTGCAGTATTCTTGCCTTTGCCCGACCTCTTTCGTGGCTTAGTCGGTGGAGGGAGTGGAATCAAGGCGTCCAATTCAGCAAGTTGTTCGGTTGCCATGGCATACGGTGTCTTTGTCTTCTTCCTCACCCTGCCCGTCGAAAGGATTTCACTGGTCTCAGGTGGTACGGCTGGTTGGGGAGGGGGAGAGCTTTCACGCGGCCGCTTGGAGCTGCCGTTGGGCATGAGTTCCGCTTGGGGCTGAGGCTCTGGCGCAGAGCTGTCGCGAGCGGCGTTGGGCGCTAGTTCCGTTTCTGGAACGTCCGTTACCTCCGGCGTTGGGGGGTCCTCTTCACCGCCGATGGCTTTGAGGAGTTCTGCGTCAACGTCTAAATCCTCCTCCACCCTTGTGGCGCTAGAGCCAGCTTTGATCACGTGCTCGGAACCCATTATAAGTGCCGCCTCGAGGTCCAAAACTTCGTCGTCACGATGGCCATCGTACACAGGATCTTGATGTAGATTGCTGATTCTCTGGCTGTCCAACGTCGGCATCTCCACCGCCAACCCTAATTCATCATTGGCATCGTCATCTGCTGCAATGACGTCCATGAGGTCTTTATCCACATCCATCGCAGAGACCACTGGTCTGGACCCCGACTTCTTTCCCGAGGTTCTGGCCTTTTTCTTGGGCGGACCATCGACAGCTCCCTCCTCCTTCAGGGTTCGCTTCCTAGGCGCTTTCGCTTTGGGCTTCGGTTTTGACGTCGAAGTGGCACCCTTTTTCTTCACAACCTCGGAACTGTTGACCTGCGCGGCGATTTCGGAGGGTTCCTCCATGCCCGCCATGGACGTAAGCAGGTCCACCGCCGATACGTCGTTCGATTGGGTTGCTGGTGGCAACTTGGAAAAGGCGAGTTCCTTCAGGAGATCATCCACAGGAGCAGGGCCGTCGCCAAGCTGATTTTCTACCTGCATGTTGGAGCTGGCCAGGTCGATGTCACCAATCCCGTTTTCGGTTTTTATTGTTGAAGAAACCTGTGTCCCCTTCAGCGTGGAACCACGCTTCGTGGCTTGTGTGGGACTGCTTGATGGGGCGCGTATCTTGATGGACGATGGGGACTTTTTAGAATGGATGGGACTGGTGGGGGCATCGGTCGTTGGGGCTGATTGAACCGTCAAGGGGATAGGGTGATGAAGGAAGGGGCGGCGCTCCAAAACAAGTCGACACCGCCGTGCCGCGTCTGGATTCGTAAAAGAGATATACCAGCCCTGGGCGTCGTGGAGGATCTGGGTATATGTCGAAGTCGACGCGCAGAGAAGAGAGCAAGTTACATCAGCCTCTGGGTAATGCAAGACAGCACGGACACCCCTTTCATCTGCAGTGATAATGATGGCATGAATATCGCACCTTGTCAATGCTACCTGCAACTCCCGCATCTTCGAACCATTTCTTCAGTTCTGGTTCTCCAAATTTCAAACTTCGCGGAAGGTTGCTGTTCTTGATCCTTACGAACTCGTTGCCGTTCATCATCAGCTCCTTCAAAACGCGGCTGCGTTGCGCTTCTTCCTCTGAGCTGACATCGGACTGTCGAGGACTGGTGACCGACATGTTGATATCAGCGGCTGACATTTCTGGTGTGTGGGGACGATGATTAGGGATTTCTGATCCATCCTCCGTGCCTTGGGACTGAAACGATGGTTGTCCTCCTGAAGATTCAGGAAACTGGGATGAGGCGAATGATTCTGCGTTGCGGAAGCCATTGATCCGAGGATGGGGCTGCTTGGGTATGCTCTCCAGTGCAGAGGTTGCATCCTTTTCAAGGGAAGACGGTCCGGACTGGGAGTTGGAAGCCAGATCTGGAGCTTGAACTCGTCGCCTCTTTTGAGGATTGTCAGACTCCCCTGCTGCCATCGCTCCGAATTCGTTCTCCCCTTGGGTCACCTCGGACGTTGCATGAGACAGCCGGCCGTGCCCTGGAGGCTCGCCGGTATATTGAGAGTGAATGCTCGGCGGTCGCGGTGGTAAAGCTTGCTGTGATTTGGATTTATTGGACGATGAAGCGTGATGGGAGGTGTCGTTGGTCGGCGGGATCGAAGAGCTTGACCCACTCCCATTCGCATGCTCGTTTGGACGCGTTCCGCCATTTAGGCGCTGGTCAACACCTTCACCACGAGCCTTCCGCCTTGCCAGTTCTGTTTTGACAGCTTGTTTGTAGGCCTTTCCCTCCGGGTCGAATACCACCTCCACCAACCGCGCCTCGCTCCCAACCCCAACGCTCATTCCAGCCCCCTTGACAGGATCCCTAACAGCTTGTCGGACTGCTTCTTTCGCAGCTAACACTCCTAGACAGTCATCTCCTCCATTCGCCACTGCTCCATTTGCTCTGCCGGATAAACTTCCCGCGTCACTATGACCAGTATGATCGGACGGTCCAGAAGCGAATTTCACCCAACAAATGCCGAGATGGGTACCTGTCGCAGGATCCAGTTGGATGTGAAAGTCCTCGATATCACCAAAGTGACTGAAATGCTGCCTAATGTGCGCAGCTGGTGTGAGATGAGATATGGAGGTTACAAGGATAGCACGAGGTGCCGGCGTTGGGGGTTCAGAAAAGGGCGAGTTGCCGTCCCACTGGAGAGAGCTCAAGTTAGGTCGTACGGAGATTTGAAAAAAAAAAATAGCATTTTTTACCTGGTAGGACAGATCGTAGAAGGTAGCTCTTGGTTTCTTTGGCGCTCGCACCCGTCCGCCTTCGAGCTTTGTCCTCCTTGGATCCTGTGATTGGTTCATGACAACTTCCAGAGAACCGTCTCCCGCCCCCGCAACAACGTCTCTTCCATCATGTAGAAAGACTAAGTCTTTGCTGCCCGGTCGAGCTGCCGTGCCGTTGGGTGCACTGCTATTTGAGTGGCCGGACTTGCCTTCCACAAGTGGATCGTAAACAACGCGCCAAGAGCGATTTTCGCGCGGTAGGCCGGGCCAGTGCACAGGACCATTCGAATTGGGCGGGGATGTTGAAGCAGATGAAGCAGATGGTCCTGCCGCATGCGCCGCTGTTGGTGTGGTAGAACGCGATGGAGGTCGCTCGGTAGGGGTTGCCCGAAGGGACGTTGAAGGTGAGGACGCCGCTCGCTGACTTTGGACATGACCGGAAGACGATGATGGAGGAGGTGGCCGTGGTGATCGATCCAACAGCGGGGGAGAGTGGAAGGATGCGTTCTGGAGGGTTGCAGACGGGGTGTGAGTGTTCGTGGTGCCGATTCCTCCGCTCCCGCTGGTCGAGATTTTCCCAAACCCATCAACAACGATAGCAGACGACGACGCCGAATGCCGGGGGGAGGTTGATGAGGAGGGATGAAGCAGCTGACCATCTGCCATCCACTGGTTTTTGCTACTGTCCCCGAGATTGAATCCCATTGCGACTCTGACTGACGAGGGTACCGCAGCGCTCGCCGCAACTCCTGCCCCTCCAACCTTCGAACCAGAGGCCCCATTAGTTAGACTCTTATCATGGTCTATTATAGACGCTGAACTGAAGGGGTTGGCCAGGACTTCAGGGGCTAACGGTTGTGGTGACATTGCCAGCGATGACGGTGGTGGTTGTTCGTGATAGGCCTTCGTCGACGCGAGCGGCCCGGTAGGCAGTGCCCTCGGGCCTTTTGCGCCTGATGGAGCCATGAGACGGGCGGGTGTTGCAGAGGAGGTGAGGATCGGCGCGTTGAGGTTTCGTTGCGGGTGATGAGAGTTTCGAGAGGGGCACGAGATGGAAGGGATGGGAGGCAAAGAAGACGGTGGACGACGTCCGACTCACAAACTTTGTCGTTTCCACGCGCAAAGTCGACGTTCAGCTCTCGGTCGGATACCACGATACATTAGCATCAGCACTCTCTAACGTACATCTCGTAGAAATAGGCGAAAGAACCCCTTCGAAAACAGTCGAAGGCGATGGCTGGCCAAGGACGGCGATGAAGGGGAGCGATGCCGACAGGGGGACGTACCCAATTAGCCTAGCTAGAAGGACTCCATCATACACCTCCATTCCTACCAGGTATCTTGACACTTTGCCTCGTCGAGTTTTGAACCTCCGGTGTCGGAACGTTGCTTATTCAGCAAACAACAGGCTAAGAAGGAATCGGGCCGGAAACATAGCCTGTGGAGAAACCTGATCCAGACCGGACGGCCATGGGCGCAAGGCTTTCGTGCAGCTTGAAGAGTCTTTGATTGATGTTTCGGGCGCCTAATGTCCGACTTGCGATTGTTGTGAGTGGTAGCGAACTTGGTGGTGGTGGGGGGGTGTCCTTTCGTCCGGGCCCAGCGAAATCCCATGACCAGTGCAAACCCGGAAACACTTGGACGGCCGCCTTGGATTCATACAAAGAAGTGTGGGAAGGTTTTAGCAGGTTTTAGCAGGTTTCGTAGAGGTTGTATGCTGCAGGGCAAACGTGGATGAAATACCGAAATGAGATGTTCTAAGTTCGAT
>WSTX01005302.1:0-27661 GCA_019633405.1 Tulasnella sp. 408 | reverse complement strand
TTTTAGCAGGTTTCGTAGAGGTTGTATGCTGCAGGGCAAACGTGGATGAAATACCGAAATGAGATGTTCTAAGTTCGATGCGAGGCTTGAGCGTTGTGCGAGGCGGCAGCGATGAGGCAGACCCACTGTCGTAGGGTTGCTTGAACAAGCGCTAAGCAGGACCGCCGCCACGCTGATGGTGTGATTATGGTTCTTCTCACATCAATGGCTTAAAGACAGAAAGGATATGCAAGGCGTCGAGGGTCATTGGTAATTTCCCTCAATAGAACCGCACCGCGACCACTGCGTACACAGCGAGTCACCCAGGGAGAACATACCTCGAAATGATGCATCTTGAGAAGTGAGCTGCTTTCGTGGTCTTTGAAAGAGTTAATAGGGTACTCTCCGTCCGCTGGGCTTGCAAGTCAATACGAGGCTTCAAGGGCGTTTCCATCCCGACGACCGCTGACTCGGAGAGTGGGCGAATGACGAAGGGGACTGAGGATATAAGCGGACTTCAGATAGAGTACATTGAGAGCTGTATGAGATACGGGAGTTGCGGGAAGCGAAAGGGTGGATGGTTGTAGGACGAGCACAGACCGTCAGGCGGCGGAGGGATGACGGAGATGCCATCTTATGTCCAGATCCAGCATAACGTTGACAATCTTAGGCGAGAACGCCGTGTTCAACCTGCTTCTAGAGCAATAAAGGCAACTAGCGTCAATTTCCGGCTTCCGGTTGTTGCTGCGTTTCAGGATTTTACCGGCCCTCGTTTGGGGTTTGTTGCTCACAACCACCC
This sequence comes from Tulasnella sp. 408, assembly GCA_019633405.1. Taxonomy (NCBI): domain Eukaryota; kingdom Fungi; phylum Basidiomycota; class Agaricomycetes; order Cantharellales; family Tulasnellaceae; genus Tulasnella; species Tulasnella sp. 408. The sequence continues at coordinate 26,883 of WSTX01005302.1, read as the reverse complement.
AGTGAACTTCTCACTAAGACAGCATTCACCAACTCGGCAAGTTGGTTGCGTCTCGTTATAGCCGGAAATATATCTACATTGAATACTTAATACTGAGGTCGTAAGCTGCGTCCAAGTCTTGACTTCAACTCTCGACGAGTGGGGTTATCTTGAACTTGCCCAGGTGTTGGATCAGGCCGGACGTCTCCTCATGCTGGCGCAGTGCCATCCCAGCAAGAGCTACTAAAGTATTGAAGCGGGACCATTATTCTAAAGTTCATGCAAAAGAATCAAGCAGTTGCTTCACCAGATCGAAAGGATTGATCTTGACAATATTGCTCTGCCCCCAGGCTCGCGCATAATCCCTCAAATTCCAAGTAAAATGGGGTCTTCCTAGCAGAGAAGCATCTTTTGGCTTGGGGTTACGTTGACCTGAAATACCGGGGAACACTTGTTCCTAGTTAGCTCTCTGTGGAGATCAAGATGATCGCGAGCTTCACTGGCGCACAACGGCCTCCGAGGACTTCGAGGCAAAGTCTTCCCCGGCGATGAGAGTATGTCTTCGATCACCTAGGATATTTGTGTTTTGAGAAGGTGGCTTCAACGGAATGGGCTTTCGACTCGAGGGAACTACCTGCTCTGAACCCCTATTCTGGTACATGAAGACGGAAGCAGCACACCCAGCGCATCGAATCGACCTGCCATGTGCATGCACTCCGTCATCTTGGTGGGAGAGTCATAACTAATCGAAGAACAAGCTTCGGCACACCGCGTTCTCTCCCCTGGGACGCCGGCACGAGCGCCTCGCGCAACGGAGAACGTGCCACCCTTGAAGAATTGTGCGACCACCTCGCCTCTCCGCTCTGTATATATGTCTGTACGATCGATGTGGTGTGGTTTTAGCCGTGGTACAGGTCAGGTTTGCGTTACCAGAATGGGCTTTCATCCTGAGGGAGATCTCTGCTTTGAAGCCCTATTTTGGCTCATGAAGGCGGAATCAGCAAGCCCAGTGTATCGAATAAGCCCCCTATAGGCTTAGAATTCGTCATCTTGGGGGAAGAGTCGGAACAAAGAGAAGAGGAAGCTTCTGTGCCCCGCACTCTCTCTCCTGGGACGCTGGCACGAGCGCCCCGCGTAACTGAGAAGGTGCCACCCTGAAAAAAAACACACCTTTTTTGCCTCTTCACTCTCTATATGTCTGTACGATCGATGTGGTGGGGTTTTAACCGATGGTGCAGGTCAGGCTGACGTTCACCTATGCCGTTGCACTGAACCACGGATCGGAACGCGACGGAAGCTGATATGCTTAGTGTCAAAACCAGATATCTTCTAATAAGTACTTTTGATGAACCATAACGCCGACACAAAGCCATGATTGGCCGTCACAACGCCGGAGTCGTGCATCCAAGCCCCTGGCATGATCAAGCAAATTAATTATTAGGCGGACACGCGCATTGTAAGCTTTTTCCCGTCTCCTAATCGGTACGAGCTTATGTATAACACCTCATTGTGATCGATAGCGGATGTTCTTGGTATCACCCCATTCAAGAGGTAAGCACAGCTGACCAGGCGGCCATCGCCAGATGCCCACCTTATCCTCGCTCTACGACTCCAGAAACAATCGATATCTTCTGTTAGAATTGAGATAACTGTGTACTAGTTTCTTTGGGGCACTTAGGTAGGGGCTGTAGCGCGGCTCTGTTTAACATTAGACCAAGCTCCGGAATCCTTCCCGATTCTCTCCCCATTGTACCTCCCACGCCGCTGCCACGCCTACCGCGAGCCATCCTGTGGGGAATTGTGCGTAGATAGACTTTCCTCTCCTCGTTAAATTGTCGCGGGACAATGAGAGGGGTTTCACCCTCACGACCTTCCACCAGACATCACACAGAGGATCAGAAATGGACACCACATCCTTTTGTATGTAACGTTTTTCTCCCTCTCATATAAATAACCTGATTCTTAACTTGTAAATTTACACAAACAGTACCTCTCCAGCTCACTGCCATCTTGCCCAGTAGTAACAACAAATACAACGCCCCTTTGCATAGGTAAATGAACCTCAACAAGGGTCGCATTGTTGCCGTCCACTTACGCAGTTTTACTGCAGAAGAGGTTCAGCCTTTGAACCCGAAGCTACCATTCCATCTTTGACACGGTTCGAAAGGTACTACGCCAAGTATAGCCATCTGAGCACTACTAACATGTCCAGAACAACCAGCATTCCTGACGGCGCTCCTTTACCACACGGCTGGGGTAATTACGTTCATCCTGAAGGCAATACATATTACTACAATCCCGAAACTCGCGTCGTGTCCGATACCGACCCTCGACGGTACGGAGTAATCGCCCTTTTCAGCACTGCTCTAGAACGGATTCACGACCAACTGTCGCGCCATGTCGAGGCGGGCAGCTTTGAGGTGTATCTCAGCTTGTCAGATCGCTCGACACCTGTTCCAGAAGGAGTCGTCGAATACTACGTGGTGGACTACAAGCACAGATCCATCTTTTGGGTCGACGACGTGAATATTGCGACCGACCTTGCCGGCTCGGTCGATCAATTTGAATCGATGGAGCAACTTCGTAAGTCCTAATATCGCTTAAACATTCAGAACAAGTAGCTTTGACTCCTTTCTTCTTAGGCTTGAGTCTGGAACCCGAGTTTTGGACCCATGTTGAATGTTATCCCTGCCACCAAGGCGAATATGATCACAAGACCGAGAGGGAACTGACTGCCGTTCTCCGTCATGGTTGCGTCGGTGAGTTATATTTCTTGGATGCATTTCCCTAGCTCACATTCGACTTTGTTGGGAGACGACACTACTGCTCCTGGCTCCGTGTTTCCTTATAGTGCTGACGAGAGCTTGCGATATTTGAAGTTGCTAGAGCGGTTTCACAGTGAGACAGTCTTGCTTTCTTTCTATGTCACGTGGTTTGCTTTATTGACGACTTATATAGGAGACGACGAGTCAACCGAAAGCTACCGAAGAAGATGGACAGGTTGGCGCGTGCACTAATGTCACGTTTGTCTGTGCTTGACAGTTCGTTCCCTCGTAGCTCATTTGCTGGCCAGGATTTGCGGAAGCCGTTACATCAACAGATATGGTCTTCCACGTCCTCGAGTGGATCGATTGCAGGACTTCCAATCCTATCTTGCGCAGCATACTCGGGAAAGCACTTCCATGGCATTCGGGGAGGCCTTGTGCTTCGGCATGTCTAAAAGGACTTTCCTTCGTCTCATGGAACTTTGGAACGGCCGAATCATTTACCAAAGGCACTGGCAACCGTTCCTTGAGCAACAACGTTTGGAATGGAGATGGACTGCCCTGGGGGTACGTCTTTCAGTTCACGTTTACAGTTTTGCTAACCCTACGTTTTCGACTTAAAGGGTATCTGTCTTCTTATGTAAGCACACCTCTCGTCACTGGTCTATCGTCCTGACGTACTTTTCGTAGGATGAACGTGATCCAGAGCGGCTCAGGATGGTCGATGATTCTTGTTGCCTCTTCGGCTTCTTTCACGTGCTCCGCCATCATATTATCAGCCTTCATGCTTCAAGCTCACTCTGCAGAGCGCCTGAGAACGGCGTCAGATATCGTGCGTGGTCGATCTTCTTTCAACGGTCTTCACCTTAGCTCACATGTGCGTTAGAATTCGTATATATCCGTGACGGAAAGTCTCGACCATGGGTTGAGACCATTGTCCATCGCGTTTACGCTTCCTAAAGCATTGTTGGGATATGGGATGATCGTCTTTGGGGGGAATGCCGTGCACCGCCTTGCGTCGCAACTCCAAAACGAGCCGGTACAAATGCTGTACATGACAACCGCCGCCACCGCGATTCCTTTGGTTGCGGCTCTCTTCTTATATCGGATTTATGGTCCGGCAGCACCCTAGCGCTCCAATTCCCTGGGATTGGTGGGGTAGATCGCCTTACTATTAGCTTTTTGATTGCTCGAGTCTCTCCTCTCTTGTAAATGTTCATTGTGCTTGCTCGGTATATCGTGCATCCGATTTCCGAGTCTGCGACCTTGCATCAGACCCCACGACACCACGTGACGCGTACGACGAAGAGCCAAAGTGCATGCCCGGATTTAGCAGACGGTCATGGTCGCCCAAGAAAGCTGGGAAAAACAGCGGCGAAGGCAAAATTCATTTGTCAGAGGACAGATGACAACGAGGGGTACATCGGGAATGTTGTGTCGGCCACTCTGGCGTCCACGCGTCCTTCCACACCTCAACAAATGATACCGAGACCGAAGCAATCGTGATTCAAATAAACGGCATAGATCTGATACTTCTTCACCTGAGTGAGAAAAAATATCAGCACTCAGAAACATACAACACGCGGAATACGTACTCGACAGGACTTGGTATGGAGATCTGATGAAATATCTCAGCCCCACCGCGACCATCGACTTGAGCGCGCCCGAAGTCGTCATTGACCAAGGTCTTGGCCTTCGAATCGTGTCCTTCTTCTGTCCTCTGCTCGAACCGTTTGTACACAGCCCTTATCAGGCGGGTATATCGCTGGATCGGTTCGCTGTGAGCGAGCGACCGCGTCCGCTCCGGGACGCCCGAATCTTGTCGCCGAAGGATGCAAGTGCATGAGAAGTGGAGGGGTCGTTCGATCCACAGGCCTATGCCATACTAGGAGCATCCTCTTGATACGATGACGTGCATGGGGAAAAGGACACCCTGGTTGTGCGATCATGAAGGAGGTAGCGGGTCGTAGCGTCTTAGGACGGGAGGGAAAACAAGGGTCACGCGCCGTGAATGAGACCCTATCGTGCAAGTATCGTGCCGTAACACCCACACGGGGCGGGCGAGGCCGTGGCCCTTTTAGACTCGCTTACCCTTATCTCCGAGCTCCGCCCGACAAGTCTTTGATGCCCGTCTAGCTGCCGCGCCGCTGGATGCACTGCTATTTGAGTGACCGGGTTTTGCCTTCCATAAGTGGATCGTAAACAACCCACCAAGAGCGCGGTAACCCAGGCCAGTGCAAAGGATGGAGGTCGCTCGGTAGGGGTCGCACGGAGAAACGTTGAAGGTGAGGACGCCGCTAGCTGACTTTGAACGTGGCCGGAAGACGATGATGGAAGATGTGGCGGTGGTGATGAATGTAATAGCGGGGGAGAGTGGAAGGATGCGTCGTGGAGGGTTGCAGTGTGAGTGCTCGTTGTGCCGATTCCTCCGCTCGCGCTGCTCGAGATTTTCCCAAGCCCATCAACAACAATAGCAGATGAGGACGTCGAATGCCGGGGGAGGTTGATGAGGAGGGGTGAAGCAGCTGACCATCGGCCATCCACTGGTTTTTACTACTGTCCCTGAGATTGAATCCCATTGCGACTCTGACTGATGAGGTTACAGCAGCGCTCGCCACAGCTCCTGCCCCTCCAACCTTCGACCCAGAGGCCCGGTTAGTTAGACTCATATCATGGTCTATTATAGACGCTGAGCTGAAGGGGTTGACCAGGACTTCAGGGGCTGACAGTTGTGGTGACATTGCCAACGATGACGGTGGTGGCTGTTCGTGATAGGCCTTCGTCGACGCAAGCGGCCGACGTCCGACTCACAAACTTTGTCGTTTCCTCGCGCAAAGTCGACGTGCAGCTCTCGGTCGGATACCACGATACATTAGCATCGGCACTCTCTAACGTACATCTCGTAGAAACAGGCGAAAGAACCCCGTCGAAAACAGTCGAAGGCGATGGCTGGCCAAGGACAGCGAGGAAGGGGAGGAATGCCGACAGGGAGACGTACCCAGTTAGCCTAGAGAAGGTCTCCATCATCACCTCCATTCCTACCAGGTATCTTGACACTTTGCCTCGTCGAGTTTGTGTCGGAACGGTGCTTATTCAGCAAACAACAAGGAATCGGGCCGGAAACATTGTGGAGAAACCTGTTCCAGACCGGACGACCATGCACGCAAGGCTTTCGTGCAGCTTGAAGAGTCTTTGATTGATTTCGGGCAGCTAATGTCCGACCTGCGGTTCTGAGTGGTAGTGAACTTAGTGGTGGTAGGGGGTGCCCTTTCGTCCCCAGCGAAATCTCATGACCAGTGCAAACCCGGAAAGCACTTGGACTGCCGCCTTGGATTCATACAAAGAAGTGTGGGAAGGTTTTGGCAGCTTTTAGCAGGTTTCGTAGAGGTTGTATGCTGCAGGGCAAACGTGGATGAAATACCGAAATGAGATGTTCTAAGTTCGATGCGAGGCTTGAGCGTTGCGCGAGGCGGCTGCGATGAGGCAGACCCACTAGCATAGGGTGCTTGAACAAGCGCTATACAGGACCACCACCACGCTGATAGAGCGATTTACAGTTCTTCGCGCATCAATGGCTTAAAGAGAGAAAGGATACGCAAGGCGTCGAAGGTCATTGGTAATTTCCCCCAGCAGAACCGCCACCCCGACCCGTGCGTGCAGGTCGAGTCACCCAGGAAGAACATACCTCAGAAATGATGCATCTTCAGAAGTGAGGTCTTTTCGCGTTCTTGGAATGAGTTAATTGGGAAGATTCGATTCGCTGGGCTTGCAAGTCAATACGAGGCTTCAAGGGCGTTTCCATCTCGACGACCGCTGGTCGGAGAGTGGGCGAATGATGAAGGGGACTGGAGGATATAAGGGGACTTGAGATGGAATACATTGAGAGGTGTACGAGATACAGGAGTTACGGGAAGCGAAAGGATGGATGGTTGTAGGACGAGCACAGACCGTCAGGCGGCGGAGGGATGACGGAGATGCCACCTTATGTCCAGATCCTATCATAGTGTTGACACTCTTTAGGCGAGAACGTCGTATTCAACCTGCTTCTGGAGCAATCATAGGCAACTAGCGTCAATTTCCGGCTCCCGGTTGTTGCTGCGTTTCAAGATTTTACCGGACCTGGTTTGGGGTTTGTTGCTCAGAATCATAGTGAACTTCTCACCAAGAGGATATCCTCCAAACTTGACAAGTTGGTTGCTATGTTGTAATCAACAACAAGGTCTCCATATGAAGGCTTAATACTGATGTCGGAACTGCGTCCAAGTCTTGACTTCAACTCTCAACGACTAGGGTTACTGTCTTAAACTTTCCCAATGCTAAACCACGCCGGACGTCTCCTCATACCGGCGTACTATCATCTCAACAATAGCTACGAAGCTACTGAAACGATACCATCCTTGGAAGTTTAAACTCGAGAATCAAGTCGTTGATCACCAGCTCTGGAGGATTAGTCTTGACAAGTTCGCTCTCCGCTCGAGGTTCAGACGACAAGCTTGACTCTCCGAATAAAAAAAACCTGGGGTCTTTGCATCTGAGGTACACCCTTTAGTCTTTTAGGGGGGGGGGGAGAATTTGCTCTAAGAGACCGGGCAAACTGCGTTACCGGTTGGCTCTCTGTTGCGATGAGGATGATCATCAGCAAGACTTTGCCGCCGCACAACAAGCACCCAGGGCTTCGAGGCAGAGTTTTCCCAGCAATGCGAGCTTACCGTTAACCATCTGCGATATTGGTGATTCGAGAAGGTGGCCTCACCAGAATGGGCTTTCAACCTGATGGAACTCGCTGCTTTGAAGCCCTATTTTGGCTCATAAACGCGGAACCAGCAAGCCCAGTGCATCGAATCAGCATCCTATGGGCTTACAGCTGGTCATATCTGGGGGAAGAATCGGAACTAAGCGAAGAGGAAGCTTCTGTGCTCCGCACTCTCTCCCCTGGGACGCTGGCACGAGCGCCTCGCGTAATTGAGAAGGTGCCACTCTTGAGAAAAACGCACCTATTCGCCTCTCCGCTCTCTATATGTCTGTACGATCGATGTGGTGGGAGTGCTAACCGATGGTGCAGGTCAGGCTGACGCTCATTTGTATTGTTGCACAGAACCACGGATCGGAACGCGACGGAAGCTGATATGCTTAGCGTCGAAACCAAATATCTTCTTAATAAGTACTTTTGATGAACCATAGCGCCGACACAAAGCCGTGATTGGCCGTCATGGGGTCGGAGTCGTGTATCCAAGCCCCTGGCCTGATCAAACACATCGTTTGTCGGGCGTACACGCGTGTTGAATGCATTTCGCCGTTCCATACTCGGCACATGGTTGTATATAAACCCCACCGCGATCGATAACTGATGTTCTTGATGATCATCCCTCCAAGCGACTCACGTCTGAGCAGACGCCCTATCGCCAGATGCCCACCTTATCCTCGCTCTACGACTCCAAAACCAATCGGCAAACTTCTTCTAGAAACGGGGGTAATTGGAGAGTCTTTCTGTTAGGACTGGTTAGGGGCGTAGGGCGGCTCTGTTTTTCACTGAGCCCACACTCTAGAACCTCCTTTGTTTATTTTTTCCTTACGCCGATAGTATCACTATCAAGAGGAGTATGATCCACATTAATGGGATAACGCGTTCATAAACTTTGCTCCCCTGGTTAAATGTCGCGGGATAGGGGACGGAGTTCTACCCCAACACCCTTCCACCGTCTATCGGCCAGAGAACCAGAAATGAAGACCACGTCTTTTTGTATGCAAATTCGCTCTCCCATTTACCTGATTCACCCGAGGCTTAATTGTAAATTTACAATAATAGCACCTCTCAAGCTGGTTGCCATCCTGCCCAGCGCTAACAACAAATATGACGCCCCTCTGCACAGGTAAAGGGAACCTATCGGCGACCACTTTCTTACCAGCGCACTTACGCAGTTTCACGTCAAAAGCGGCACGGCACTCAAAACCGAAACTACAATCGCATCTCTGACACGGTTTGAAAGGTGATTCGCCAAGCGTAACTATGTGCGATGACTAACACATCCAGATCAACCAGCACTCCTGACGGCACCCCCTTACCACAAGGTTGGGTCAAGTACCTCCATCCTGAGGGTAACACATACTACCACAGTCCCGAAACTAACGTCGTGTCCGATACCGACCCGCGAGGGAACGGCGTGATTGCCCTTTTCAACACCGCTCATAAAAAGATTCATGACCAACTATCGCGCGATCTTAAAGCAGGAGGATTCGAGGTATACCTCAGCGTATCAGATAGCTTGGCGCGTGTCCTGGAGGGAGTCCTCGAATACTACGTCGTGGACTACGAGCACCGGTCCATCTTTTGGGTCGACGACGTGAATATTATGACCGACCTTGCCGGCTCAGTGGGGACAGTCGATCGGTTTGAATCAATAGAACAACTTCGTAAGTCTCAGCCTTAGTTACCGAACAAATGGCTTTGAGTCCTTTTTCTTTAGGCTTGAGTCTGGAGCCCGAGTTTTGGACCCACGTTGAATACTATCCCTGCCACCAAGGCACATACGATCACAAGGCCGAGAGAGAATTGACCGCCGTTCTCCGTCACGGCTGCGTCGGTGGGTAGTATCGATTTACAGATACATTTTCCTAGCTGACGTTGGCTGGAGACGACACTACTGCTCCTGGCTCCGTTTTCCCTTATGGCGCTGACGAATGCTCGCGATATTTGAAGTTATTGCAACGGATTCACAGTGAGATAGTCTTGCTTTCTCCCTATGCCGCGTGCTTTATTTTGTTTTTACGACTGATCTAGGGGATGACGAGTCAACCGAAAGCTACCGACGAAGCTGGATAGGTTAGCGCTTGCATTTATGTCGCGTTTGTCCGTGCTTAACAATTCGTTCCCTTGTAGCCCGTCTATGGGCGAGCATCTGCAGAAGCCGTTACATCAATAGATTTGGTCTTCCGTCCCCTCGGGTGGACCGGCTGCAGGGCCTCCAGTCCTATCTTTCGCAGCAGACTCGGGCAAGCATTTTCATGGCATTCGGAGAAGCACTGTGCCTCGGGATGTCTAGGAGGACTTTCGCTCGTCTCACGGAGCTCTGGAACGGCCGAATCATTTACCAAAGACATTGGCAACCTTTCCTTGAACAACAACGTTCGGAATGGAGATGGACTGCCCTGGGGGTACGTCTTTCAGCTACCGTTTGCACTCTTGCTAACACCACTTTTCAACTCACAGGGTCTATATCTTCTATTGTAAGCATCCCGCTCTATATTAGGATTTTCGTACTCACGTACTTTCGTAGGATGAACGGGATCCAGAGTGGCTCCGAAACCTCGTTTATTCTTATCGTATCTTCGGCTTCTTGTACATGCTCCGCCATCATCTTATCAGCCCTCATGCTTCAAGCTCACTCTCCGGACCGGTTGAGAACGGCGTCGGATATTGTGCGTGGTCGATCTTCCTTCAGCGGTCTTCACCTCAGCTCACCATTTGCGACAGAGCTCGTATGTATCCATGACGGAAAGTCTCGACCATGGGTTGAGACCGTTGTCCATTGCATTCACGCTTCCCAAAGCATTGTTGGGGTACGGGACGCTCGTCTTCGGAGGGAATGCCGTTCACCACCTTGGGTCGCAACTTCAAAACGAGCCGGTGCAAATGCTGTACATGACAACCGCCGCCGCGGCGATCCCTTTGTTTACCGCCCTAGTGGTATATCGCGCTTATGGTCCAGCAGCACCTTAGCGTTCCGATCCCCCGAGCTTGCTCCGGGTTGGATTGGAGGTCAATTTCTTGATTAACCAATCCCCACTCAGTTCACGTTTAGGAGTAGGATGTCTTGTGTTTTGTACGGTCTATACTAAAGCCTCGCTTGGAAGCTGCGTGGCCTGGATGTGCACCCACCTTCCCAATCGAGGCTTTCCGGGAGTTCTGGAAACGTATTTTGAGAGCTTTATGTAATGGAAATTCCAATAATCTTATGGAGTCTCCGAATACATTATCATCGTGCTTGCTTGGTATGTCGTGAATCAGTTTTCCGAGCTGCAGTGGTCTGCCACCTTCTCTGTAGCTGACCTTACTTCATAACGTGGCGCGTAAGACGAAGAGTCAAGTGCATGGCAGGATTATTGGCATGAAGAGCCGGCTGTGGTCGCCCCAGAAGGCTGGGAAAGACGGCCGCGAAGACAAAACCCACTTGTTAGGCGACACATGGCGATAGGGACTCCGGCAATGCTGTGGTGGCCGCTCTGACTTCGACGCTTTGTCGCAAACATCAACGCATGATATAGAGACCCAAACAATCGTTTTTCAAAATTACACCTTTAACAGGGTAGGTCTTTGTGTTACTCTACTACTTCTTCGCCTGAGCGAAAGACAATACTCTTGGTCAGAAGTATAGAGCTGTCGGAGCGCGGGATACGTACTGCAAGGGACGGGTCTTAGGTGTTTCGCGACGGTCGGCTTGGGGCCATCTGAAGGTTATCCATCACCGTCCTGCCATTCCAGTCGTGTCCTTCTTCTGTCCTCTGCTTGAATCACTTACACACAGCCATTATCAAGCGATTACACCGGTAAATCGGTTTGCTGTGAATCAGTGACTACGTCTGCTTCTGGGCCATCCAGATGTTGTCGCCGAAGGATGCAAGTGCACGAGAGATGGAAGAGTCGTATGATCCACGGGCCTGTGCCACACTTGACCGATCTTCCTTGGCCGGGGACGTGCTTGGGGGGAAGGGCAGTCCGTAATGCGGTGTGTTTCTCTGCAGGAGGGCCGGAGCGTTGGTGGCTTCACACAGCAGAAGCCAAGACGGGGTAACAGGAGGATAAAGGTTAGGCACTATGAATTACGGACAGCTATTGGCACAGTAAATGATACTCACGAAAAGGGCAGGGGAATGGCAGGAGGTCGGGGTGCTCGACTTCCATGGCTGTTTATACACCTCCCCCCCCCCTCCAAGGCAGAGAACCGAACACATGGCTTGGTATAAGCGAAAACGGGGGCAAACGCCTCAATGAGCGTCTCCAAGTTGATATAGGGCAGTTATAGAAGTGGCGACGATCGTCTGCGGGAGGTGTAGGTGGGCCCATCGTCAAATCGTTGGTCTGTGTTACAATAATTGCAGGTTCCGGAGCCTCGGTAAGGCCGAGCAATCCTAACTGGGGGCTTTCGACCATCTCGATGTGAGAACTCTGAAGACAGTGCACCGAGATGTCAGAGCTGCAGTGGAAGGAGAATATAAGGAATTCGAGGTCTCACCATGTCTGGGCCCTTGCCTAGGCAGGCCCGTCGACACCCATGACAATCACTCGACGGTCCACAGAGTACATGACCAGCAGGAGCATAGCAAGAGGCGCAAGCCAACCATGGGCATGGGGATAGCTGGGTTCTGTAAAGGAAGAAGAGAATGGATTACCCTCTCTGTTATTGGAAAATCGAAGTACTGACTTGTCAATCGCAACCATTCACTACGACGTTCGCCAAAATAAGAATGCCAGTGAAGTTGAGAAACCGCTCGGCAATTCTAGAGTTCGGGGGATAGCGTCAAATTCGTCGAGGGTAACGTCAGGAAAAGGATGTCGAAAATCCGAGCTCGCATAGGGCCGTCAGTGGTGCTCGAGCCTGAAGAGACCCTGGTTGCGATCCAGCCGAGGACCAGAAAGGCTATATCCTTTGATGTGCCTAATGCGCGCTGAGGTTGAAAGAGCTTAAACGGAGGTTCTAGTCAGAGTTCGAGGTCGAGGTCGAGGTCGAGTGGGACTCACCAATGCCAGCCGATGGATGCGCGGGGATTTTGGGCTATCGAAGCCACCCCGAGACACCTGAAACGGTGGTCACGTTATACGGTAGTGTGACCTATAGACTTGCTAGGGGCTGGGTGACTGTAAGTCAGCTATGGCAAGCAGAAAAGGCTTTCGAATTGCTAGGCAGCGGTATCCTCGAGATCCGGGAGTTGTTTGCTGAGCCCCCAAAGACAACGCCAGTTAGAACTCTAACAAGGCATCGACCTACAGTAGAAGTGCCGAATAGGGGGACGTGCTTAGCAACTACGAGGTTGTTTGGCCGAAGAAATGAGGGCAGTCGGCTGGGTTCGCATGGAGGTCCAGGGATGATCGTGGTCCGAGGTTTGCAAGACGTCGATGCGATCATGGCCGGTTATATCCGTACAGGGAACGTCGGAAGCAGTCGAGTGGCTGTGCCGAGACCGAGGAGAGAGAAGTGAGAGCTGGTCATTGAGGAGACAGAGCGTGAGGCCGAGGCGGGCTGAGATGGTTGAAGGGAAGAGATAGTTATTGGGGGTTTGACCGCTCAGGGACCGTGTCCCCGCGGAGAGGGAGACATTCGGACAGAAATGATACGATATTGACAATTATTACGCCCGGTCGTTAAAATTCAGAGCGAGGCCTTGAGCCTCTGAGCCTCTGGGTTGTAAAGAGGACTGTCCCGGTGTTGGAGGGAAACCGGGCCCAAATGATATGGACAGCCGGGCTGCTGATGCCGGTTCGCCCTATCGGAGTGCGAGGCTTCACCCGCATCTAGAGAGGGCCGTCGTGAGGCTTACAGAGCAAACACTTTGTGATGCTTCAAGGCAGACGCCAATGGCGAGTATTGGACAAGGGACGGACGCACGGACGAGCCGTTACAGCGCTAGAAGTAGCGACAGCTCTCGTTCAAGAGGTGCAATGCGAAGACCCTAGACTCCTAGCAGTGAAGACCCGGGATACCACCTATCCGACGGAGCATAATAGTGGGACACTAGAGGTGCTGCTGGACAGTTATGCTGGGATCTTAACACCTGCGCGGTCACGGGCGTTTGATACCTCCGCCGGGTACGCGTCAAAGTGATGGCGCTACAAAGGCGGAAAGACCTCACCACACACTCACAAGCGTAACGCATACCTACGCTACATACGCGTCTTGCTGTCCCATCTGCTAAGGAAAAATACCCAACACAGGTCGCCCTCGTCGCGGTTCCCAAAACGAAGAGATCCAAGGGTGCCCCACAAATCCCAAACACTCCTCGTTTTTTCTATTGGAGAAGTCCCATGCAGGGCTGCATAGACTTTTTTGCAAGTCACCGCGAGGCAAGCGAGATTTGGATGCGCAATGAGAAAATGTAACGATTTTGGAAAGGTCTAGACACCTTCTCGACATCGGCGTCTGTCCCCATCCGTCCAAGAAGGGAGCCGCATTGGGGCCATGAGGCTCGAAGGTGCCGCGCCACTTCGAACGTCAGGTGTCTCAGTTGCGGCATAACTGGGTCGCTCCACGTCCACCCCTAGAACCCGCACATGCTGAACGCATTTGAAATGTCTTGCCAATGTCCTACATGGGCATTCTCTCATTTAAGGCGTTGATAGTCGTTGCCCATAACTGAAGCGCCGCCAATGCTGTACAGAGTAAGTCTTCCGGGGAGAGCGTGCATCAGAAGAGGTGCTTCTTGAGAGTGAAGTGCTTTCATGGTCTCGGAAAGAGTTGATTGGAAGTCTCCGTCGATTGGCCTTGCAGCTGGGTCAATACGGGGCTAAAAGATGGTGGCGTTTCGGTCTAAAAGACCATTGACTTGGAGAGTAGATGTCGCAAAGCCGGCTGAGCTAGATGAAGCGGGTTGAAAATATAATGCATCGAGATCTGGGGTTTGTGGGAAGAGAAAGGGCGGGCGGTCGTAGGACCTTCACGGAGGACGCAGATGCCATCATATGCCCGGATTATAGCGGAGCAATGACAAGTCCTCAGTGTAGCTTTACCATGAAACGCTATAGGTTGTGGGTACAGCGGGGTTGCTTGCGACTGAGCGACCAGTTAGTACATCACGACAATGCCCAGGTGGGTTGGCCCGCAGGCCCCGCACCCGGGCGCGGCACGATGCAACGAACTGAACGAGACAAAAAAGGCTGGTTTATAGGAGAAGTTCGTATCCAACCGTCCTCTAAGGCAATAATGGGGAACTAGCACCAAACCCTGACCTCTGTTATTACCAAATTTCTCCGTTTCGAATCTGGAGCTTGTTGCCGACAACCACCATGTTCACTATAGGACGGCACTCCTCCAAATTGGCAAGTCGGTCGTTGCGTCTCGTTCTAACCAGCAACAATGTCTCCATTTGAAGGCTTCATACTGATGTCGTAAACTGCGTCCGTATAATTGACTCCAACTCTTGACGAGTAGGGTTAGCTTGAGCTTCCAGGTTTTGAACCAGACCGAATGTCTCTCACTGGCAAGAGTGTCCCATTGGAAGGAGATCTCAGGTTAGGGCGTTCGGAGATTTTTGTTTTAAATGTACATTTCATACCTGGGAGGACAAATTGTAAAAAGGTAGCCGTCGGCTTCTTTGGCGCTCACACCCATCCGCCTTCGAGCCTTGTCCTTCTTGGATCCTGTAATTGGGTCACGGCAACTTTCAGAGAACCATCTCCCGTTCACGAAGCCACGTCTATTCCATCGTGCAGAATTACCAAGTCCTTGCAGTCCGGTTTGACCGCCGTTGGGGTCACTGCCCTGCTTTCCATAAGTGGATCGTAAACAACACGCCAAGAGCGATTTTTCGTGCGGTAGCCCGAGCGGGTTTAAAGGACCATTCGGATTGGGCGGAGATATTGAAGCAGATGTAGCCCTGCAGCATGCGTTGTGGGCGTGGCGGAACGCGATGGAGGTCGCTCGGCAGAGGTGACCTGAAGGGACGTTGGAGGTGAGGACGCCGCTGGCTGCGTTTGGACCAGGCCGAGGGGGATGGCGGAAGAGGTGGCGATGATGATAGATCCAACAGCGGGGTAGAGTGAAAGGATGCATTCTGGAGGGTTGCAGACGGGGTGTGAGTGTTCGTGGTGCCGATTCCTCCGCTCGCGCTGGTCGAGCCCGTTTCCCCAACCTATCAGCGGCAATAGCAGACGAGGACTCGAATGTTTGGGGGAAGGTTGACGAAGAAGGGTGAAGCAGCTGACCATCTGCCATCTACTGGTTTTTCCTAAACGAGATTGAATCCCATTGCGACTCTGACTGACGAGGGTACAGCCGCGCTCGCCGCAACTCCTGCTCCTCCAACCTTCGAACCCGAGACCCCGTTAGTAAGACTCTTATCATGGCCTATTATGGACGCTAAGCGGTGTTGGCCAGGACCTCAGGGGCTAACGCTTGTGGTGATAATGGCGGTGGTAATAGGCCTTCACCGACGGTTGGCAGTGCCCTCGGGCCTTTTGAGCCTGATGGAGCCATGGGACGTGCGGGTGTTGCAGAGGAAGTTGAGGATCGGCGCGTTGAAGTTTCGTTGCGGGTGATGAGAGTTTCGAGAGGGCACGAGATGGAAGAGATGGGAGGCAAGAAGACGGCGAAAACGTCCGACTCACAAACCTTGTCGTTTCCACGCGCAGAGTCGGCGTTCAGCTCTCGGCCAAATACCACGATACATTAGCATCAACACCCTCTAACGTACATCTCGTAGAAATAGGCGAAGAACCCCATTTGCAAGCAGTCGGAGGCGATGCTAGCCAAGGACGGCGAGGAAGGGCAGCTATACCGAGAGGAGACGTACCCAGTTACCTTACAGAAGTCTCCGTCATACACCTCTATATTCCAACGTCGTTTTGCGCGCGGTGAAAGGTGGCGTTTCCATCCACGACTGTTGACTCGGAGACAGGTGAATGGCGAAGCCGACTGAACCACATGAGGTGGACTAAAAATATTATATATTCAGATGCCATCTGGAAGTTGTGTGAAGAGAATGGTTGTAGGACAAGCACAGACCGCCATACGGCGGAGGGAGGACGGAGATGCCATCTTATGTCCAGATCCCAGCTTAGCGTTGACAATCTTAGGCGAGAACGTCGTATTCACCCTGCTTCTGGAGCAATATTAGGCAACTAGCGTCAATTTCCGGCTTCCGGTTGTTGCTGTGTTCCAAGATTTTACCGGGCTTGGTTTGGGGTTTGTTGCTCAACCACCCAGTGAACATCTCACCACGACAGCACCCACCAAACTCGGCAATTTGGTTGCTGTGTTATGATCAACAACAAGGTCTCCATTTGACGGCTCGATAATGATGGCGGAACTGCGTCAAATTCTTGACTTCACCTCTGACGACTGGGGCTGCCATCTTAAACTTACCCAGGTACGAAACCGGGCCGACTCGTCTCCTCAAACAGGCGCACTGTCAAAACTACAAGATACTGAAGTGATACCATTCTTGGAAGTTTCAGCTCGAAAATTAAGTAGTTGGTCACAAGCTCTGGAGGGTGAGCCTTGACAAGTTCGCTCTCCGCTCGAGGTTCAGACGACAAGCTTGACTCTCCGAATGAAGAAAACTGGGATCTTTGCATTTGAGCTACATTTTTTAGTCTTTTGGGGAGAGGGGGGGGAGATTTTGGTCTTAGAGACCGGGGAAACTGCGTTACCCGTTGGCTCTCTGTCGTGATGAAAATGATCATCAGCAAGACTTTGCCGCCGCACAACGGGCACCAAAAAGTTCGAGGCGGAATCTTTCTAGAGATGGGATCTTATTGTGTACCATCTGGGAACTTTGTGATGTTGGGGGCCTTGAACAGAGTGGGCGTTCGCCCCAAGGGATCTCCGCTCTGAACCCCTATTTTGGCTCACGAAGGCAGACGCAGCACATCCGACGCATCGAATCCACCTCTCATAAGCTCACACTCCGTCATCCTGGTGAAAATGTCGTAACTAAGCGAAGAGGAGGCTTCTCTGTGCCGCATTCTCTCCGTTGGAACGCTGGCTCGGCGCCTTGCGCAACGGAGAAGGTAGCATCCTTGCAGAATAACGCACCTATCTCCCCTCTCCGTTTTCTATATGTCTGTGCGATCGATTCTGTAGGGTTTTAACCGATGATGGAGGTCAGGTTTACGTTCAGGTGTGCCGTTGCATCGGACCATGGATCGGAAAACAACGGAAGCTGATATGCTAATATCGAAACCGGAGACCTTCTAATAGCTTCTTTGAGTGAGCTATGACGCCGATGGAACGACATCGATTGGACCGTATAATGCCGGAGCCGTGCGTCGAAGCGCCTGGCCTCACCAGATGCATTGGTTATTAGGCGGACACGCGCCTTGTATGCTTTTTGCTGCACCATAGCCAGTACACACTGGCATATAAACCCGCACTGCGATCGATTGCTCATGACTTAGATCAACCTTCCCAAGGGACCAGCATAGCTGAGCAGGCGGCCCATCGCAAGATCCCCACCTTATCCTCACTCTGCGACCCAGAATACAATCAATGTCTTCACTATAGAAAATTGATCTTCGGATATTTCTCTTGTTAGGACTCCCGGTGTGGGGTAGCGCGGCTGTTTAGCGATGTCATTCCGTGGAGACTCCGGATCCAGAATCCTTCTCGATTCGCTTCTCGTTATTCCGCTTCTACTAATACCAGCTCTGATGTGAATAATTCAAGGGGATAGTGCGTAATCAAGTTTTGCTTCCCTAGTTAAATGTCGCGGGATAAGGGACAGATGCCAGCATTCTGCCCTAACAACCATCCACCATACCCCAGCCAGGACCAGAAATGAAGACCACATCCTTTTGAATGCAACTCATCTCTCCCCCTGATCTAACTCACCCGGTGCTCAGTTGTAATTTACAAAAATAGCACCTCTGAAGCTCGTCGCCATCTTGCCCAGTGCTAACAGCAAATATGACGCACCTCTGCACAGGTAAACAAACCCCGGCGGCGCGTTTTTCTTACCATCACACTTATGCACTTTCACGGCAAAAGAGGCACGCCGCTCAAAACCGAAACCATAATCCCGTCTTTGACACGGTTTGAAAGGTAATTCGCCAAGTGTAACTATCTGGAATGACTAACACATCCAAAACAACCAGCACTCCTGATGGTGCCCCCTTACCACAGGGTTGGATCAAGTACCTCCATCCCGAGGGTAACACATACTACCACAGTCCCGAAACTAACGTCGTATCCGATACCGACCCACGAGAGAACGGCGTAATTGCCCTTTTCAACGCCGCTCTTAAAAAGATTCATGACCAACTATCGCGCAATCTTAAAGCAGGAGGATTCGAGGTATACCTCAGCGTATCCGATAGCTTGACGCGTGTCCTGGAGGGAGTCGTCGAATACTACGTCGTGGACTACGAGCACAGATCCATCTTTTGGGTCGACGACGTGAATATTATGACCGACCTTGCCGGCTCGGTGGGGACAGTCGATCGGTTTGAATCAATGGAACAACTTCGTAAGTCTCAGGCTTAGTTATCGAACAAATGGCTTTGAGTCCTTTTTTCTTTAGACTTGAGTCTGGAGCCCGAGTTTTGGACCCACGTTGAATACTATCCCTGCCACCAAGGCACATACGATCACAAGGCTGAGAGAGAATTGACCGCTGTTCTCCGTCACGGTTGCGTCGGTGAGTAGTATCGATTAACAGATACATCTTCCTAGCTGATGTTCGCCGGAGACGACACTACTGCTCCTGGCTCCGTTTTCCCTTATGGCGCTGACGAATGCTCGCGATATTTGAAGTTATTGGAACGGGTTCACAGTGAGATAGTCTTACTTTCTCCCTATGCCCCGTGCTTTATTTTGTTTTTCGACTGATCTAGGAGATGACGAGTCAACCGAAAGCTACCGACGAAGCTGGATAGGTTAGCGCTTGCATTTAGGTCGCGTTTGTCCGTGCTTAAGAATTCGTTCCCTTGTAGCTCGTCTGTGGGCGAGCATCTGCAGAAGCCGTTTCATCAACAGATATGGTCTTCCGTCTCCTCGAGTGGATCGGCTGCAGGGCCTCCAGTCCTATCTTTCGCAGCAGACTCGGGCAAGCATTTTCATGGCATTCGGAGAAACGCTGTGCCTCGGGATGTCTAGGAGAACTTTCCTTCGTCTCATGGAGCTTTGGAACGGCCGAATAATTTACCAAAGGCACTGGCAACCGTTCCTTGAGCAACAACGTTCGGAATGGAGATGGACTGCCCTGGGGGTACGTCTTTCAGTTCATGTTTTGCACTCTTGCTGACACTACGTTTTCGATTTAAAGGGTATATGTCTCCTTATGTAAGCACGCCTCTCGTCCCTGGTCTATCGTACTGACGTGCTTTCGTAGGATGAACGGGATCCAGAGGGGCTCCGGAACCTCGATGATTCTTGTTGCCTCTTCGGCTTCTTTCGCCTGCTCCGCCATCATCTTATCAGCCCTCATGCTTCAAGCTCACTCTGCGG
Source organism: Tulasnella sp. 408 (assembly GCA_019633405.1). Taxonomy (NCBI): domain Eukaryota; kingdom Fungi; phylum Basidiomycota; class Agaricomycetes; order Cantharellales; family Tulasnellaceae; genus Tulasnella; species Tulasnella sp. 408. The sequence continues at coordinate 6,986 of WSTX01005302.1, read as the reverse complement.
ACCGGCTGAGAACGGCGTCAGATATTGTGCGTGGTCGATCTTCTTTCAGTGGGTTTCACCTTAGCTCACATGTGTGTTTAGAATTCGTATGTATACGTGACGGAAAGTCCCGACCATGGGTTGAGACCGTTGTCCATCGCGTTCACGCTTCCCAAAGCATTGTTGGGGTACGGGACGCTCGTCTTTGGGGGATATGCCGTGCACCGCCTTGGGTCGCAACTTCAAAACGAGCCGGTGCAAACGTTGCACACGACAACCGCCGCCACCTCGATTCCTTTGGTTGCGGCTTTATTCTTATATCGGGTTTATGGTCCGGCAGCACCCTAGCGCTCCAATTCCCTGAGCCCGCTCGAGAATCGGGATTGGAGGGGTAGATTGCCTTACTGTTAACTTCTTGATCACTCTAGTCCCTCTGGTATCTCTGAATATATGTTCATTGTGCTTGCTCGGTATATGGCGTATCAGATTTCCGAGTCTGCGACCTGCATCGGACCCCGTGACACCACCTGACGCGTATGACGAAGAGCCAGAGTGCATGGTAGGATTGTGGACATAAACAGATGATCATGGTCGCCCAAGAAAGATGGGGAAAACGGCCGCGAAGGCAAAACCCATTTGGCAGAGGACAGATGACAACGAGGGGTCCTTCGGGAATGTTGTGTCGGCCACTCTGGTGTCGGCGCTTCCTCGCGCACACATCAACAAATGATAACGAGACCCAAGCAATCGTGATTCAAATTTCATTTTGAGCGGCATAGATCTAACACTTCTTCGCCTGAGTGGAGGAATATCAATACTCAGAAATATGCAGCACACGGAATACGTACTCGACAGGACTCGGTATTTGCAGCTGATGAAATGCCTGCCAGGATTTCAGACCCTCCGCGACCATCGACTTGAGCGCGCCCGAAGTCGTCATCCACCAAGGTCTTGGCCTTCGGGTCGTGTCCTTCTTCTGTCTTCAGCTTGAACCGTTTGCACACAGTCCTTACCAAGCGAGTATAGCGTTGAATCGGTTTGCTATGAGCGAGCGACTGCGTCCACTTCTGGGCCGCCCGAATCTTGTCACCGAAGGATGCAAGTGCATGAGAGATGGAGAGGTCGTTCGATCCACGGGCCTGTGCCATACTGGGGATATGCTCTTGGTACGAGGACGTGCGTTGGGAAAGGAACATCCTGGGGGTGCGATCTTATGACGGAGGTAGCGGGCGGTAGCGGCTTCGCGCACTGGAGGACGGAGGGAAAACAGAGGGAATAACGGTTACGCGGGTCATGGATAAGAACAGCTATTGGTGCCGTAACAATACTCACAAGGAGCGGGCGAATGGCAGGAGGCCGGGGCACTCTACTTCCGTGGATCGAAGTTTATAAATCCCTTCGCCTTCCCCTTCCCCCAAAGAAACGAACCAACCACGTGGCATGCTAAAAGGTAAATGAGAGGGAAGAACGCTACTTTGAGCTTCCCCGAGTAGATGAATGGCTGTTCTAGAAGTGCCGAAGATAGTCGCGAGAGTCGCGGGTGGCCCCTCGGCAAACCTTTTGAGTTGTGTAACTGTGATTGCAAGTTCGAAGGTAACGGCAGAACAGAACGATCCTAATCAGGGGCTTCCGACCGTCTCTATCTGAGAGGTCTGAGGGCGGTTCCATTGAGACATGAGCTGCGGTGGGAAGGGGAATATCATTTGAAGTCTTACGATATGTGGTCCAGTGACTAGGTTGGCCCGTCGACACCCAACACAATTACTCGACGGTCGGCGAAGTAAATAACCAGCAGAGTCATAGCTGGCGACGTAAGACAGGAGGGCTCTGTAAAGAAAGAATAGAATAAATAACCCTCTCTGTTATGGTAACGTTGGAATTCTGACTGCTGGAAACGTCGAGCGCAACCATTCACTACGCTGTCGTCAAAATAAGGGTGCCAGTAACGTTGAAAGACGACTCGTCCATTCCAAAGTTTGGTGATCCGGTGACATTTGGGGCTGGGTAAATTGAGGAGAAGAATGTTTAGAACGGGGTAAGGAACTGGGCCGTTGGCCGCCTTGAGCTCCTCCAGTCCTTGGCTGCGATCCAACTGTGGTCTTGGAAAGCTATATCCGTTGATGTGTCTGACACACGCTATGGTTTGAATAGGTTAAACGACCTCTGCTAAGTCGAGCTCGGAGTCAAGGAGTACTCACTGATGCTCGCCTACAACCTCGCTGGGAGCTGTGGATTAGCAGGAGGACATTGAAACTCCCGGAATATAGATAACCGTCCGATATACTGGAACCTGGCCAGACGCCAGATGATCACACAATCAGTTAGCGCTCGTGGAAACCAAGGAAATTTCTCACCAATGAAATCACTCCAAAGTTTGGAGGTGTTTGCGGTACTATTGAGCGCTACAGGGGAACGTCGAACGAAAGGAGGTCATATCGTCTTGCGGCGCAGCGTGTAAGCATGCAAGTGTGGCTTGGTGTTTTGGCCAATTAATTACCTGCACAGCCGTGGCGGAAAATGGCGATCAATTCGTCTTCTGAAGACTTGTGAAGCCCCTGGTGCACCGCAGAATATTCGACATGAACCCACAATTCGAGTATCAGGGTAGCCTCTGCAGCTTCCCCCAGCCCAGGACAAAATAATTTGACTTACTGAGATGATCCGGTGCTTCGAGTTCTGGAAGACCTAGATCCAGCATACGGACGCCATGAACCCAAAAATGACGTCGGGCACTCCCGCTGATGAGGTGGTATTCAACTTGGCAGGTCACTTTCATTTTGAGAAAAATGTGAGCGTAGGCCTCGCGTTCGGCTGTTCGCGGTCTTTTGTCCGACCTAGTTCGGCTTGACCGTGGTGCGCGCGTAGTAACTATTGCTGTATCTGGATCCCTTGGCTGGGTTGGGCTGGGGACACCTATGACCATCACTCGGCGGCTGGAGGAGTAAATGACCGACGGTATCCTATCGGACGACGCAAGACAGCAACGGACATGAGGAATAAAGGGATCTGTAAAGAAAGAATCGGATAAACTACCCTCTCTGTTATGGGAGAGTCGAAGTACTGACTGGAGTTGTCAGGCGCAACCATTCGCAGGAGAAGAATGCCAGTGACGATGAGAAACCCTCGTCCATTCCAAAGTTCGTCGATACAGCGAAATTTCAAAATGGATAATTTGAGGAAAAGAATGTCGAGAGTCCGTAAGTAGCATTGGACGGTAGGCGTGGGCTTGAGACTTGCGAGTCCCTGGTTGCGATCCAACCGAGGTCCCGGAAGGCTCTATCCGTTGATGTGCCTAATGCGCGCTAAAGTTGAATATGCCAAACGGACGTTTGGTTAGAGTTCAAGGTCAAGGTCGAGTAAGACTCACTGATGCCAGCCAGCGCGGGGATTTTGGGACATTGAAGTCACTCCGCGCGCACTTGAAACGGTGGTCACGCCATTACTGGCGGTACTGTGACACTATAGGTTTGCTAGGGGTTGGGTGACCGTAGGTCAGCTATGGCAAGCAGACAAGGCTTTCGAATTTCTGGCCAGCGGTACCCTCAAGATCGGGGAGTTGTTGACTGTGGCACCAACACAACGCCAGTCAGAACTCTGATCAAACTAAGAACAAGTCATCGCCTTACAGTAGAAGTGCCGAATAGGGGGACATGCATAGTAACTACGAGGTTGTTTGGCCGAAGAAGTGAGGACAGCGGGCTCGGTGGTCCAGGGATGATCGTGTTACGACGCCTGCAAGACGTCGAGGCGATCATGGCCCGTTATATCCGTAGAGGGAACGTCGGAAGCAGTCGAGTGGCTGTGCCGAGGCCGAGGAGAGGGAAGTGAGAAATGGATGTGCGGTCGTCGAGGACAGAACGTGAGGCCGAGGTTGGTTGAAGGGAAGAGATAATTATTTGGGGTTTGACCGCTCAGGGACTCGGGTTGGGTTTCCCTATGTATTCGGGCAGCAAAAATGCGGTCGTACCAATGATTACGCACAGCAGGTAAAACTCACAGCGAGGGCTTGAGGGTTTAAGCCTCTGGGCTGGAAAGAGGACTGTTACAGAGTTTCAAGTTGAGGGGAAGTTCAAAAGCGGAGGGCGGGATTGATGTTCTGGCCCAGAACACGTCCCTGATATGTGAGAAATAACACACCATGTTCGGGACAGTTTCAAAGGTAGAGCAAGATACCTAAGCTCCTGCTCTCATTGGCTAGTCGGCTGGATTGCTGCTGAGAAGACTGTTTCGCTTTCCGGATTCGGACATACACCAGACTCGGAGGTGATTTCCCGCATGCACATCGCATGTTCGTATTCCGGACGACTAGGACCTCCCCTTGTGAACCCCAACCGCTATGGGCGCAGTCGAGCGGCTGATGCCGGTTCATCCCATGGAAGTGCGAGGCTTTACTTTCACCCACATCTCGAGAGGGGCTGCAGGGCCTACAGTAAAAACGCTTTGCGATGCTTCGGGCAGACGTCATTGGCAAGTGGCGGACAGGAGATGGATGCGTCAACGATCTCGGCCTTGACGTTACAACGCAGTGGCCGCAGCTTTCGTTTAAAGCGGTGACCTTAAATTTTAGCATGCATCAAGATCCGGTATATTCGCCTGTACGAGCATAATATGCGGAACACTACAGGTGCCACCCAATGGTACCAGCCAAGTGCTGGACAGCTACCTCCATCCCTCCGCGTGTTGCCGGCCCTTCTGCTAATTAACAAAGCCCCCACGCATCTCAACCCCGGCGCGGAGAGATCGAAAGAGAGATCGAAAGATCCTCCACTACTCCCAAACGCTGTTCCGCGTTTCTCATTCACTCTGAGAAGTCCTGCAGGGCTACACAGACTTTTTGCAGGTCACCGGAAGGGCAAGCGAGCCTGAGATCCCCAAATGGTGCAGGTGAAGCATAACGATTTTACAAGCTAGGTCCACACACCCCTCCGAAATCGGCGCCTATGCTCCGTCCAAGATATCCCCCGCTATAAAACCGAGGGACTCAAGGTCCCGCGCCACCTTGAACGCGAGGTTTCTCAGCTGCGGCATGGTTAAAGCCGCTCCACGTTCCGAAAATGCCGAATACCTTTGGAATGCCATGCCAACAATCTCATGCGGGCGTTCTCTCTTCTGAGGGATGAAGGGTGACCGGTAACTTCCCCAAGCAGAACCGTCGCCAGCGCCGTGTAGAACGAGTCCTCCAAGAAGAACATACCTCAAATGGATGCCTCTTGAGAGTGAGGTGCTTTCATAGCTTCGGAAAGAGTTAAATGGGAACTCTCCGTCCGCTGGGCTTGCAAGTCATTACGAAGCTTCAAGGGTGGCGTTTCCCTCTGGACGACCGTTGACTCGGAGAGCAGGCGAACAACGAAGGAGACTGGAGGACACAAGCGGACTTGAGATAGAATACATTTCGAACCGTATGAGATACGGGAGCTACGGGAAGCGAAAGGGTGCATGGTTGTAGGACGAGCACAGACCGTCAGGCGGCGGAGGGAAGGCGGAGATGGCATCTTATGTCCAGATCCTAGCATAGCAATTACAATTTTAGGCCACCTCTGTGTCTAACCTTCCTCTAGAGCAATGATGCGCAACAAGCACCAACCGCTACTTCGGTTTCTGCCAAGTCTCAAGATGTCACCCGCACTGGTCTGAAGCTTGTTGCTCACAACCACTGAACTTCTCACCAAGAAGTTGGTCACTATCCGTCGGTATAATCAACAGCAAGGTCTCCATCTGATGGCTCAAAACCGACGTCGTAACAGCGTGCAGATCTAAACTTTGCCTCTTCACGAGTGGGGTTACTATCTTGAGATTTCCAAGGTTTTAATTCAGGCCGCACTTCTCCTTATACTGGCCACCGTCATCCCAGCGAGAGCCAATAAAATATCAGAGTGGTGCCATCATTGACGTTTAGGCTCAATGGCCCAACAATTGCGTTGCTGGATCGAGAGGAGTGGTCTCGACAAGATACTCTCCTCTCAAGGTTCATATGAGACCCCTGAATGTCCTAGTAGTATAATTGGGGTCTCTGAGCCTGATGTATCCTTTTGCTTGGGATAACGTTGGCCTGAAAAATCGGGAGAGATGTGTTCCTGATTAGCTCTGTGGCATGACGAAACTGATCAGCGGGGCTTTGCTGGCATCAACGGAAATCGGGAATTTCGAGGTAGAGTGTTCCTTGGCAATGGGAGTCTATCTTCGACCATCTGGGATACTTGAGGTCTGAGAAGGTGGCTTCAGCGGAATGGGGTTTGATCCCAGGGGAACCCTCTGCTTTTGATTCCTTATTTCCGTGCATAAAGGGAGAAGCAACACACCCAACGCAGCGAATCGACCTCTCGTAAACTTAAACTCTGCTATCCCGGTGAAATAGCTGTGACTAAGCGAGGAGGATGCTTCTGTCCTCCGCATCCTCTTTCTCGGGACGCTGGCATGAGCGCCGCTCAACTGAGAAGGTGCCATTCTTGAAAATAAAGCACCTGGGCACGCCCCACAGCTCTCTGTATCTCTGTGCGATCGAGGAGGTCGGTCCTAACCGACGATGCAGGTCAGGTTGGCGAACACACGCCGTGCACAGAAGGTGGATCGGAAAACGACGGAGGCTGATACGCTAGTATCGAAAGCGGGCACCTTCTGATAACTCCTCGCGGAATGAGTCTTGGCACAGGTTCTAAGGCTTTATTGGGCCGTACAATGCCGGAGTCGTGAGTCGAAGGGCCTGGCCTGATTAAACGCGCCGGTTATTGAGTAGACACGCGTTCTTTATGCCCTTTGGGCCTCTCATAATCGTGTCGGAAAACCTCGGTTTGCCTAAAACCGCATTTTAATGCATTTTACCCCCAAAAGGTCCCCCTCGCTTTCTAAGCAGGGTGACGTCTTATAAGGGCCACCTTGACCTGACAACGGGACTCGAGATGCCTTCTAACGATTTATCACGGTTTCTAAAATCTTGATTGCTAGCAATGCTAAATAATGCTTTGCAAGTCTCTCGAACGGCTTGCGACTCCCGCAGCAGGTTGCAATCC